>SJYV01047921.1:384715-401439 GCA_006410875.1 Neotragus pygmaeus | reverse complement strand
GATACTAAGTGAAATAAGTCAGAGAAAGGCAAATACCATATGATATCACTTATATGTGGAATCTAAACTATGACATAAATGAACTTATCTATGCAACAGAAACAGATTCAGTGATATAGGAAACCGATTTGTGGTTGCCAAGGGGATTACGGGGTGGGAGAGAGATGAACTGGGAGTTTGGGATTAGCAGATGCAAACTATTATACACAGAATGGATAAACAATAAGGTCCTACTGTATAGCACATGGATCTATATTCAATATTGTGTGAAAAATCATAATTGAAAATAGTATGAAAAAGAATATATATATATATATATATGTATAGCTGAATCATTTTGCTGTATGGCAGAAACTAACAGCATTGTAAATCAACTATACTTCAATAAAATAAATTTTAAAAATAAAATTAAAGTTGAAAACATAAATGTCAAGAATGAAAATAATTCAATATAGATTCACATATTCAATTTTTTCTTCTAAGGACAATAAGTAGTTAGCTGAAAACTGAAATGTTTACTGGTTTCCTTTCATTTTTTTAGAATTTTCTGTACAAAGGAGGTTAGAACTTGTCATAACAAATATACCTTGATGATTTAATCTGCTTTCATTAATTAGGCCCTGATTTTAATATTTTTGATTTCTGCAAGTCCAAGAAAAGGACAAACAGAAAAAAGTAAACACAGAAAAGGTGTTGCGAAGATCCCCTGGAGGAGGAAATGGCAAGATTCTAGTAAAACCTTTGTCTTCCTAATAATTAACAATCTTTGCTAANTTAATATTTTTGATTTCTGCAAGTCCAAGAAAAGGACAAACAGAAAAAAGTAAACACAGAAAAGGTGTTGCGAAGATCCCCTGGAGGAGGAAATGGCAAGATTCTAGTAAAACCTTTGTCTTCCTAATAATTAACAATCTTTGCTAAATTAAATGATTTCACCTAATCAACTTTGGCATCAAGCCAGAAATGAGTACTGACTGGAAACTAACAAAGCAGACAAAGCTACATGCATACAAGACAAGCACACGTTTTAGAGGTGGGATGTGAAGGAAGATAGGAAATACTGGTGATGGAATCTGAAGAAAACCGGAAGGCTGGCAAAGCAGCAGCCTGTCTAAAACAGCAGTGTAGGCACTAAGGCCAAGGTGCAGGGTGGTGGTGAGTGAATGAAAGGTTTCTCTCTGGGAAAGAGGAAGATGGTTGTAGGATGGCTGAAAATCTGTATTGTTAAAAATCCTTAGATTCTCTTCAGGTCAGCTCAATGGTCACGAAAAGCATATTAGGTATTTTTGCATTCAGTTTATCTTAAGTATGTCACTCAGTTATGTCTGACTCTTTGCAACCCCTTGGGCTGTAGCCTGCCAGGCTTCTCTGTCCATGGAATTTTCCTGGCAAGAATACTGGAGTGGATAGCCCCTTCCTCCTGCAGGGGATCTTCATGACCCAGGAATGGAACCCTCATCTCTTGAGTCTCCTGCATTGGCATGCAGATTCTTTACCATTAGCACCACCTGGGAAGCCCATCTTAAGTATGTTAATTCACAAAAGACTTCACTTAACCAAACTTGAAATTTTTTAATCTAAAAAGAAATTTACAGCCTCTTTCAGTTTGTATCCTGAAAGACAGCAAAATTTTTCTCACTCAAAATTCCAATATCCTCAAACAGGAGCTATGCCAAGAGAGATTTTCGTAGCCATCAAGATTCTGGAGTAGTGCTCTGATTATCTGTTGCTGTGGAACAAACTACCCCAGAGTCACTGGACGAAAACAACAATTATTCATGTTGCTCATGAATCTGCAGCTTGGAGAGAGCTCGTGAACTGCCAGCTTGGTGGCTGAAAGGTTGGAGTGACTCAGTGCTGGAATCATCTGAAGTCTCTTTCGCTCATTAAGTCTGGGGGTTGATGCCAGCTGTTGGCCAGGACCTCACCTGGGATTGTAAGCTAGAACATGTGCACCTGCCCTCTCCCCTGAGACTTGTCGGCTTCCTCAGAGGATGGTGGCTGGGCGTGAAGAGTCACTCCTAGCCCAAAAGACAGGTAACAGGAGCTACCAGCTTCTTGAGTCTTTGGAGTGAGTAGCTGGCACACTGTCACTTAAGCTGTTTTCTATTAATCAAACAGTCACAGAGCACATGACTAAGGAGAGAGACACCGTCCACACCTCTCAATGGGAGATCACCACCACAGATAGCAAGCCCACTGGCATTCTCTCAAGGATTAAGTCGACAGTTTTCCAGAGCAATCTAAAATTATATCCTATTACTCAATAAATTGTCCAGATATGAGCTGATGAGGGCTTCCCTGATAGCTCAGTAGGTAAAGAATCTGCCCGCAATGCAGGAGACCCCACTTCAATTCCTGGGTCAGGAAAACCTGCTAGAGAAGGGATAGGCTAATCACTCCAGTATTCTTGGGCCTCACTTGTGGCTCAGCTGGTAAAGAATCAACCTGCAATGCAGGAGACCTAGGTTTGATCCCTAGGTTGGGAAGATCCTGTGGAGAAGGGAAAGGCTACTCACTATAGTATTCTGGCCTGGAGAATTCCATGGACTGTATAGTCCATAGAGTCACAAAGAGTTGGACATGACTGAGTGACTTTCACTTTCATGGGCTGAGAAGACAATATGCAAATTATTTTAGTACTTAAAAGCTCTAAAGACCAGAGTTCAAAGTCACTGGATACATTTCACCTCATTAAGGCCTCATGAAAGTGAAAGTGTTAATCTCAGTTGCGTCCAACTCTTTGCAACCCCATGTACTGTAGCCCACCAATCTCCACCATCCATGAAATTCTCCAGGCAAGAATACTGGAACGGGTAGCCATTCCCTTTGCCAAGGAATCTTCCCGATCCAGGGATCAAACCCGGATCTTTTGCAACGATCTCTTTACCTTCTGAGTCATCAGGGAAGCCATTAAGGTCTCATGCAGTTCAGTTTATTAAGATGTTAAGCAAAATATTTCATTGTAATATTAACTATTAAGTGAAGCCATGCTTCAAGCTGCATAATCTGATTTTCATGGTATCTGAGAGTTTAGAATAGTAACTACCAAGCTCACATCATAAGAGGTTTGGACATCAGCCACCCTTGGGATGGGAATTGATGTTACAGAGATCTTTCATGCAGGAGACATAGGAAACTTGGGTTTGATCTCTGGGTTGCAAAGATCCCCTGGAGGAGGAAATGACAACCCATTGCAGTATTCTTGCCGGGAAACCCCAGGGACAGAGGAGCCTGAACAACTACAGTCCACAAGGTCGCAAAGACTCAGACACAACTGAGCACACATGCACACACATCCTCTAAACTAATTCTTGGTGGTTTCTATTTCCTCAGAACTTGGAGGATTATTAGAGATGAATGTGAAATGAGAGGTGGCCAGTGAGCTGATAGGATATTGTTAGCTGACCTCAGGATATGGAAGAATCATCCTGAAGTATTTTCCTGCAGTGTTATCCTTTCAGAGAAGACAAGATCTTTTGGATTTAGTCACTGTGATTGCTGGAATCATTGGCAGGTGTTGTCTCCAATGACTGTTCTTTACATAGAGTTGTTGGCTGAAGACAAGATCTAGATATGCAGGATACTCATCCCCTCACATGTCTGTAGTTGTAAGATGGAGGTACAGATTTACTCATCTCAAATCTTAAGCTAATTTGTTAACTCTACTTATACTGTATCTGACTAGAAAATATGGAAACTAATTGATTCAATCCAAAAAATTTTCCCCATAATTATAAAAATGACTATTTTCTGATATCATAGTGTACTCTGGTACCCTAATACCCAAAGCTAAGCATCTTTTCTTCTTATATCTCAGGTTTCAAGATGTATATTAATCATAATTCTTGATTGAAAATGAAGTGAAGTCGCTCAGTCATGTCCGACGTTTAGCGACCCCATGGACTACAGCCTACCAGGCTCCTCTGTCCATGAGATTTTCCAGGCAAGAGTACTCGAGTGGGGTGCCACTGACATACCATTCATTTAAAAATTATGTATTGATTACATATAGATATCTGGCATTCTTGTAGATGCTTAGGATACATCAGTAAATAAAACAATGAAACTGCCTCTTGGAATTTATATTCTGGCAGGGAGAGACAGATAATAAATAATAAATGTATAATATAAATGTTTATTTTAAATTTATTATTTATTTTTATTAAATATATTGTATATGATATATACTGGTTATTATCTGTTTTCTCCTCTCCTCAAATCTATTCTCTTCAGGAGCTGCAGATTATTTTAAAATATGTAATGTGGATCAATGGTTTATATTCATCATTACCAGAGACTTCCACATTGCATGGAACAATAAATTCTGGAGGAATCCTATAGCAAGTTTTTTCTTTTTTGAATCTCATGATATATTTCAGTCCAAAGCAGTTTTAAAGCAATGTTTATAGCAATCAGTAACAACCACCTACTTAAGTATCTTTAATGTTGGCATTTAAAAGGGAAGTAAGTCATTGGCTTGTCAGCCCAGTGATGCTTGAGTAATGATGATGATTTAGGCAAACACAAATCATGCTTCTTATTGGATTGTCAGATATACAAAAAAAAATGAAGTTAAATAATCTTTCATGATGTTAATTTATTGTTTTTCTTCCTATGTTCCCCTCTCCTCCCTCTCATTTCAAGCAGTTTGCCATCATGTCTTCCTTGCATCTGGAGCACAGCCAAAACCCATTCAGGAAATTATGCTGTTTACTACTCTAGAACAACTTTTAAGATTAGCAGTTATCTGGAAAATATATGGCAGAGTTGAGGTGGGAAAAAGGAGGGGTGAGATATGAGTTTGATCGCTCTTCAGGCCAAACATGTCTGGTGCCCTTTGATGCCATGCCAACAGAAAGTAATCTGACTTGAAAGAGAAGTGGTTGAGCATCGCTAAGGCAGGTAGGACCATAAGCAACCTTGGCAAAGATGCTTGTGCTCCCTGGAATGGCACAAAAATGGCAGGAGACTGAGGATGTGAAGGTCTCTGTGAGTGAATAAACCAATGATGAAGCAAGGTAATCAAGGATAAAGCAAGGTAACCAAGAATGGGATGAGACACAAGTCAACTGGGGCAAAGAAACCAAGGACATGGATAACCAATGGCTGAATGGACTTGCTGCATCTCATCCACCTAGGCATTGCAAATATCACAGATTTGTGAGTAAATGAGAGTGAAGGACACCTTGCAAGATTTAGATTATAGTCTGAGTTCTATTCCTTTCTCCCCTTGCCAGTTGGACAAAAGAGGTAATTGAAATGAAATTAAGTGGAGCTTTAGAAAAGAAAGAATATTATATTTATTATACTCCTGAGATTGTAAAGTAAGACATACTCATACGTGATGACAGTAACCATTGCATTGATATTCCTCAAGAGTCTGAGTTATGTGACGGAAAATCCAGTGCTTCACTGAACTTGAAGATCCCAAGCAATCTCCAAAGAGGTGCTACAATGAAGAGCTGCCACTTCTACCCATTAGAACGTGACTGGAAGAAAGTAGGCTGAAAATGCAACAACTGTTAATTATGTGAAAGACACAGAAAATCAGAAACTCCCTTCAGCTCTGCAGTGTTTGAATGCTGGGGCCATGGTTTTGCTCTTTATGACCTGCACTCAGTACTGTGACCCTCATTCTCTCAGCTCTCCAAACTCTTTGGTCAGTAATCCCTAAACATTCAGAGCCTTAAACTTGATCCTCTTGGCTCTGAATTTTCCTTCCTCTGGTACTCTGAGAGCAGCAACTGTANCACAAATTTCTTTATATTTCCTTTTTAAAAATTGTTATTTAGTGTATAGTTGATTTACAATTTTGTATTAGCATCTGCCGTACAGCAAAGTGAATCAGTTATGCATGTACATATACCCACTCTTTTTAGATTCTTCTTCCCTATAGAGTAATTACAGAGTAATGAGTAGAGTTCCCTGTGCCATACAATAGGTCCTTAATAGTTATCTATTTTATATATTGTAGTGTCAATCCCAGTCTCCCAATTTATCCCTCCTTCTTTCACCCCTGGTAAATGTAAGATTATTTTCAATATCTATAACTCTATTTATGTTTTATAAGTAAATTCATCTGTACTTTTTTTAGGTTCCACATATAAGTGATATCACACAATATTTACTTCTCTTTGTTTGACTTACTTCACTCAGCCATCACAGTCTCTAGATTATATTTTCTTCTCATCTACTTCTCAGTTTCTTTTGTAAGTGCCTTCTTTTCTTAAATGGTGAAACTCATCAGGACTGTATTTAAACTTCATGTCTTCCTCAGGAATCTCCATTTAAGCTTCAAGTCCTTTTGCTTCACATGAGAAACTATTATGCTGAAATGGACTTCAAGGAGGCAATAAAACTTCTGAAACTATATGTTTAATGTTGTATATGTGAACTTATTTCTGAAGAAAAAATATTGAATTTTTAATTCATAATGTGGCTTAATAAAGTTTATTTATCACTGTTCTAAAACACTTTATCTGTGCTATTTGTTCTAATCACTACTTGTGTGTAGATAATGTATACATTTATTTACAGCTTGGACTTCTGTCCCAAGCTACATGTGTGGCAACTAAATATCTTCATCACACTCTGTGCAACCCCATGGACTATACAGTCCATGGAATTTTCCAGGCCAGAATACTGGAGTGGATAGCCTTTTCCCTCTCCAGAGCATTGTCCCAACCCAGGGATCAAACCCAGGTCTTCCACATTGCAAGCGGATTCTTTACCAGCTGAGCCCCAAGGGGAGCCCAAGAATACTGGAATGGGTAGCCTATCCCTTCTCCAGCAGATCTTCCTGACCCAGGAATCCAACTGGGGTCTCCTGCACTGCAGGATGACTCTTTACCAACTGAGCTATCAGGGAAACCCCCTTCATCTCAGAGGCACCATAAACTGAACAAGCCCCAAATTGATTTTATTAATTTTATCCATCAGCCCATCAAAGGCATTCTTCATGTCTATTATAGTGTTTTTGATCTCTGGCATTTCTTTTTTATTCTTTCTTAGAATTTTCATTTTTTATTGCATTCCATCTGTTATTGAATATTACCTACTATTTTTCTTTTCCTGTCAGAGCACTTGGTATGTTTAATCATTACTGTTTTAAATTCTCAGCCTAAAAATTGCAACATCCTTGCCACATCTGACTCTGGTTCTAATTCTTCTTCAGTCTTTTCAAACTGCTTTTTCCTTTAGTGTGTCNGTATCATTTCTGCCTAAGCCTGATGTGAATGCATACAGATACTCTAATAACCATGGATTGTACGAGTGCTCTATGGTACAGTTTATCCTGTATTAAGTATCTGTGCATGATATATGAAAGTGAAAAGTGAAAGTGAAGTCGCTCAGTCGTGCCCAACTCTTTGTGACCCCGTGGACTGTAGCCTAGCAGGCTCCTCCGTCCATGGGATTCTCCAGGCAAGATATTACTTTTCCTCTTGGATCAGTCCTTTTAGTTTTCTTTCCACCCGGACTTGTGAACTCTAACCAGCTTTTGCTTTTGTTTGGCTTTATCTTTTTTTCACTACCCATGGAGGCAATTCCTGGCAGATTTTCCAGATACCACTCACTCATTTTATCTTTCACTAATGGCGTGCTGTTGTTCATGGGGTCCCAAAGAGTAAGACACGACTGAGCGACTGAACTGAACTGAACTGAACTGAATGAATAACCTATGCAACCTCTTCACCCTAAGCACTCAGCATATAGAAACAAATGGTTGATAACATTGACCATCTGAAAACAAAGCAGCTAATACAGTTCTATTTCTCACTGAGAAAAGAAAATAGGTAGCCTAGAAACAGAAACAGTGACAATGAAAGAGAGTCAAGAAAGGGCTGAAAGCGATTATGATGTCTTGTAGGAAGATGGGTGGATGATGCAAAGAGAGAACGAAAACTCGGCTTCTGTCCCTCCCTCTCTGTAGATACACTCTCCCACTGGATGCCATCTATCATGTGACTTTATTCTAGAAGGTTTTACTGGTAGAAACAAACACCAGGAGTTGTCCAGATCATCATTCCTCTTTATAGAATTACCTCCTTAGTGATGTTCTGTGAGTTTGGTCCAAATTCAACCAGCCAGAATAGTTCCACTGTGACTTATTTTTTTCAGCAACTTCTCTCTCTTTCTATTTTCCATAGTTTAATATCATTGGTTACTTTGTAAATAGTTTATTTGGTTGATAATATCAATATTTCAGATAAATGTTTGCTCTTTTCCAATATTTATAGGTTTTAGTATAGTAACAGCAAATGCAAGGTTTTTCATTAATGAACCAGAGAGTCTGGAATACCAAAACCAGTTATATTATTAGAACTTTAGGTGTCTTATTTCCATGAGTTTGATTTGATTCCATATAATTTTCTGCCTTTGGGCAGTAGGAGGGTAATATATCTGCTCTGAGAGGGAGTAGTGGAACCCAGTGTGGGGGAAGCATGTGATAGCAACACAAATGACAGAGGTTTAGTGAAAATTTCTTCCGTTAAAGACCAGAGCAAAGAAACCGGCAGGTGCTTACAATTAACTCCAAAGCTCTCATACAAGCTAGAATTGAATTCTAAATCTCTTCCTTAGAAGAGTCAACAACATGACACCATCAATAATTCATCATTTTTAAAAACGTCTTACAAATATCCAATGGAGCACCAGTTTGGAAATAGAGAAATATGGATTCTTTTCCTATTTTAATATTGGCTAACTGTGATTTTAAGTTTTCTATCCTTCAGTTTCCTGATATTTAAAGAGTCATTTACTATTTTATGAGACTAATGTTTATACTGACTATGCCAAAGACTTTGACTGTGTGGATCACAACAAACTGGAAAATTCTTCAAAAGATGGGAATACTAGACCACCTGATCTGCCTCCTGAGAAATCTGTATGCAAGTCAAGAAGCAACAGTTAGAACCAGACATAGAACAATAGGCTGGTTCCAAATAGGGAAAGGAGTACATCAAGGCTGTATATTGTCAACCTGCTTATTTAACTTCTATGCNGATCTGCCTCCTGAGAAATCTGTATGCAAGTCAAGAAGCAACAGTTAGAACCAGACATAGAACAATAGGCTGGTTCCAAATAGGGAAAGGAGTACATCAAGGCTGTATATTGTCAACCTGCTTATTTAACTTCTATGCAGAGTACATCATGAGAAATGCTGGACTGGATGAAAAACACATTGGAATCAAGATTGCTGGGAGAAATATCAATAATCTCAGATATGCAGGGGACATCACCCTTATGGCAGAAAGTGGAGAAGAACTAAAGAGCTTCTTGATTAAAGTGAAAGAGGACAGTGAAAAAGCTGGCTTAAAACTATACATTCAGAAAACTAAGATCATGGCATCTGGTCCCATCACTTCATGGCAAATAGATAGGGAAACAAAGGAAAACAGTGAGAGGCTTTATTTTGGGGGGGTTCCAAAATCACAGCAGATGGTGACTGCAGCCATGAAATTAAAAGATGCTTGCTCGTTGGAAGAAAAGCTATGACAAACCTAGACAGCATATTAAAGAGCAGAGACATTACCTTGCCAACAGAGGTCTGTCTACTCAAAGCTATGGTTTTTCCAGTAGTCATGTATGGATGTGAGAGTTGGACAGTAAAGAAAGCAGAGCGCTGAAGAATTGATGCTTTTGAACTGTGGTGTTGGAGAAGACTCTTGAAAGTCCCTTGGACTGCAAGAAAATCCAACCAGTCCATCCTAAAGGAAATCAGTTCAGAATATTCATGGGAAGGACTTATGCTGAAGCTGACAGTCCGATACTTTGGCCACTTGATACAAGAACTGACTCATTTGAAAAGATCCTGATGCTGGAAAGATTGAAGGCAGGAAGAGAAGGGGACAACAGAGATGAGATGGTTCCATGGCATCACTGAGTCAATGGACATGAGTTTGAGTAAGCTCTGGGAGTTGGTGATGGACAGGGAAGCCTGACATGCTGCAGTCCACGGGGTCCTAAAGAGTTGGACTCGACTGAGTGACTAAACTGAACTGAATGTTTATATTTTGTGTTAATTGTAGGGCAGTTATTTTAATATGTTTATAAACAATTTGCACTTTGATTTTAATTTACTATTTCTTATGAAAAATTGCTGGGAATTTTTCTATATGTGTTTTTTTTTTCTTTTCTTATTTTGCATAATGGGTCTAAACATCTTTCCACCGAGCAAATTTGTGAATATTCATGGTTAACAAAAATTTAAAATTATGGTATAGTCAGTGAAGGTGTTTTACTTGCAGAGGCACAACCATACTACATCACTTATAGAAGACATACTGTGAGATGATTAAATAGCTGTTTTATTCTTTGATAGATGTTAATTAGTACCACCTGACAAGTGCTATTGAAAATGAACAAGATACAAATAAGACAGGAAACATAATTTTTCTTTCAAAAGAATATAAGCCACATATTTTCAACAGAGTTCCCTTACTTTCTGTAATAAATATGGTTTGTGCTAAAGAAATGTACCTGGAGGATGTTTATTTTTGCTTCATTGACATAAGATCTCTGACTGGCTAATGAGTTCTGCCCAAGACCAGATGCAATATGGGAACTTAAAGTTGTTTGTTACAATAGTCTAGAGAAGGTTTTGTATCCTAGTAATCACATATATATGTAATTATATTATACATATACATATATAGCCTTGTCATTATATATATATGTGTGTGTGAAATACATGTGTGTGTCAGTTCAGTTCAGTTGCTCAGTCGTGTCCAACTCTTTGCAACCCATGAATCATAGCACGTCAGGCCTCTCTGTTCATCACTATCTCCCGGGGTTCACTCAGACTCACGTCCATCGAGTCAGTGATGCCATCCAGCCATCTCATCCTTGGTCGTCCCCTTCTTCTCCTGCCCCCAATCCCTCCCAGTATATATATTTGCACACATAAATTCTACAATAATTTATTTAGTGGTAGGTAAGATGTGTTTGAGGGTTTCCCTGACGGCTCAGCAGGTAAAGAATTGCTTGCAGTGCAGGAGACTCAGGAGATGCAGGTTCAATTCCTGGGTCAGGAAGATACCCTGGAGGAGGAAAATGGCAANATTCTACAATAATTTATTTAGTGGTAGGTATGATGTGTTTGAGGGTTTCCCTGACGGCTCAGCAGGTAAAGAATTGCTTGCAGTGCAGGAGACTCAGGAGATGCAGGTTCAATTCCTGGGTCAGGAAGATACCCTGGAGGAGGAAAATGGCAACCTACTCCAGTATTTTTGCCAGAAGAACTCCATGCACAGAGGACACTGGCAGGCTATAGCCCAGGGATCGCAAGAGTCAAACACAACTGAGTGATTGATGCATGCACGCACACATAGATGATGTGTTTTGTGACAATTTCAAGATGCAAATATACATTTTCATGATCCTTGGTATAGAATCAATAAGCTCCTCCATTTTTTAATAAACAGATGTTTCCCTTTTATCATGAACAAGTGAAATCTGTTTATATCTATATTAGAAACATTGTATTCCATTTTCTATGGCAGAAAATAAAACAAAACGGTAACTAAAACAAGATATTTCCATCTCACATTAAATAAGTCTAGAAGAGATAATATAGATATCACGGAAACTTTCAAAACATGAGAAACTCAGGCACCTTGTAATTCCCTGAACTCCTTCTCCTTGGTATAAGCCTCATCCTCATGATTCAATATGCCTGCTAGAGCTCTAGCCATCTATATCATTATTCCAGGGAGCAAGATGGAGGAAAAAGAGAAGAAAGATGTAGCCATCCTCTCACAGGAGATCACCTGGAAATCCTCACTCAAATTTTTTGCAACCATAGCACTGATGATAACTTAGTCCCATAGTCATATCTAGCTGCAAGGGAAGCATCTAGTAACGTGTTAAGGTAAAAGTAAGGATTCTGTTACTAACGAAAAAGGGAGATAATAGATATTGGGAAGCCATTAGCCATCACAGCTACCATAGAAAGTCATGTTTATATATATACATATGTATATATATATAAAAGTATGTGTGTGTATACATATATATATACATACATACAGATATATGTATATATAAATATCTGTGTGGAGAAATATGTATATGAAGAAATAGATTGTCCTGAATACTCAGTAACCCTATATCACCCAATACATCTGCACAAATATTCATTGATATGTTCCCTTAAATATACACTTCATAAAGATGTTTCTCAGTTGAGAATAGTGTGCCTGATAATTGGGCTTGTTTACATTCTAAGTAACATTTTGAGGTAAAGATTTTTTTAGTGCAGAAAACAGACAACCAAGTCCAAGTCATAAAATCTGCCATGTCTAAAAAATCAGCTAATAGAAAGGACATAAGGAAAATGGTAGAGGTTAACCTGAGTGGAAAAAAAGAATCACCTCCTTACTGTATATTACACTATGGGATTTATTATTTTATGGTACAACTTGGAGTTAAATCTATGGATGTGTTTATTCAATGTTCTGACCTCAGATTCAGAGCCCACTGACAACTGCTGCAAGTTTATTCAGTAGAAACTGAGCGAGATGCTTTTAATTATGATTTCTTATTTAAAAGTCACACAGTTCTAGAAGGTGCCATTAGATTGTATGGATGGTGTATAAATCACAGCTGAGAGACCTTAGCTACCCCAAGCAAGGTGACATATATCAGCAAAAAGCTGGAGTACAAATCAGACCCTCTAACACCATGTAGTTTTTTTAATCCTTGGTCAAACTGCTGCTCCAGTAAATGACTGATTCTAATTTTGAGCATCTAAAGAAGAGATATACATACAAATCTCAGGCTCCAAACTATGAGACACAATGATGAGTGTCTGAAGTCTTAAATTAGTTGATGTTACAATGAGCTGCCTTTATTCTTTAACAAACATAGCATTCTTGAGGCATGAGTGGCTACAACCCTGGTTGCAAATATTGAAAAGTTAGAGGAGAGAAAAGTAATTTATAATAGAGACTTGAAGTAATAAAGAATAAAAATACCTTATTCAGTATATCTCATTCAAGGATATTAGACAGATTAACAAACTTTGTAAAGAGTCAGATAGTAAATATTTTAGGGTTTGCAGCCTATATAGTTTTGGTGGCATATTCTTTGTTTGCTTCGTTTGTTTGCAATTCTTTAAATGTAAAACAGATTTAGACCGGCTCTGACCCCTTGAATGTAGTTTGCCAATTCCTACATAGTGAAATAACTACTTTTATGCTCAAAACAACAGCAAAAATCAAACTTCTTGGCTTTGGTGAAAAGGTTGATTTAGAAAGTTAATGCTCTCCACCTAACCCATAGCAAAACTAAATTATGAATTATAAAATTGATATCAAAAGTGGCAAGAGACATGTGCTTCTGCACTGTGCTGTGTGCTAAATCACTCCAGTCATTCCCGACCCTCTGTGACCCCATGGACTGCAGCCCACCAGGTTCCCCTGTCCATGGGATTCTCCAAGCAAGAATATTGGAGTGGGTTGCCATTTCCTCCAGGTTCCCAAACTCAAACTTTTAGCTCATGTTTTAAGTGCAATTTGCAAGAGGCGTCCTCTGAGCTGCCCACTATTTCACAGCTCTTTCTGCATGAAGAGAGATGCACACTTGGAAAATTAAACTAATCAATCAAGGTGAGAGAGATTTCCAACAAATGGGGGGTGTAATAGAGAATTAAAGGGAATCATGTGGCTTTCATTATTCTTCCTACTCAGAACTTAACCCCTTAGAGTAGTATATGATTGTCTTAGTAATTATGAGGACTTGTGAAAGGTGTATTTGATCAAGGCTATGGTTTTTCTTGTGGTCATGTATGGATGTGAGAATTAAACTCTGAAGAAAGCTGAGCGCCGAAGAATTGATGCTTTTGAAACGTGGTGTTGGAAAAGACTCTTGAGAGTCCCTTGGACTGCAAGGAGATCCAACCAGTCCATTCTAAAGGAAAAGAGCCCTGGGATTCTTTGGAAGGAATAATGCTAAAGCTGAAACTTCAGTACTTTGGCCACCTCATGCGAAGAGTTGACTCATTGGCAAAGACTCTGATGCTGGGAGGGATTGGGGGCAGGATGAGAAGGGAAGACCGAGGATGAGATGGCTGGATGGCATCACGGACTCGATGGACGTGAGTTTGAGTGAACTCCGGGAGTTGGTGATGGACAGGGAGGCCTGGCGTGCTGCGATTCATGGGGTGGCAAAGAGTCGAACACGACTGAGTGACTGAACTGAAAGTAGGTACTGAACTCTCGTGATGTATGATTATGCATATGTCCATATCTTTTCTAAGTAAATTTTGTTATTTATTTATTTTTGGCTGCACTGGGTGTTCATTGCTGTGCACGTGCTTTCTCTAGTTGTGGCGAGCAGAGGCTCTGCTCTAGATGAAGTATGCAGGCTTCTCCTTGCAGTGGCTTCTCTTCTTGCAGAGCACAGGCTCTAGGCCGAGTAGGCTCAGCAGCTGTGGTTCCCGGGCTTCTAGAGCACAGGCTCAGTAGTTGTGACATACTGGCTTAGTTGTCCCATGGCATGGCATGTGGGATTCTCCAGGATCTTCCACTTCCCTTGCATTGGCAGGCAGATTCTTAACCGCCGAACAACCAGGCAAGTCCCTCCAGATCTTTATCAGTGAGGGATCCACTACAGCAAGCAGCTGTTATGAAACCATCTAATTTACATACCAAATGCCTTAAATGGTCTGGATGAAGATAATATAGTCTGTACCTTCTGTTTTCCCTTATTTAATTTACTGAGAAATCAATAACTTAAATGGTGTTCACATTTTCAGGCTTATCAAACTGTAAAAATACTACACTTACTTTCAGTTTAGGTGTTGTCTAAACTATATACTCTCTGAATCCTCAATATTTTGATCTTTCAGTGACAGTATATTTCTTAGCAGCATTTGAAAAGTTTTTTACTTAGAGCACGACTGTGAGGAAAATCAAATGGATTATGGGCTTTCATCAGTTCTCAAAGGTAATGGTTCAATTGTTATGCAAAGTAATTGTAATTACCGCTAAATTCACTGTGGCTGGAATTACCACATATCTCCCACCATTAGAAAATTGCATATGCATTTCATCAAAAACCTTCTAACCATGGGCATTATTTTCATTACTTTTGAACTGTAACAATTCTGGTGCCCAGTAATTAGTAGCGAATGTAAAAATCCAATTGTGAAGTAATTATACTTCTTATGGTCACTCTATCATCTCAACTGTGCATTCTGCTTTCTGGCTGTTTGACTTCAAGCCAACCACACCAAGCAAGCCTAAAGCAATAATAAAATCAGAAACATAAGGCCACTGAATGTATTTTTTCCTCTTTATTCTAATTTGTCTTTAATTCAAATGAGACAACCCAAGGAGCTAATTAACTAGTCCCCAGAGATAAATGCCAAGATCTTTAAAGTGAATTGTTCATGGGTTTTTTTCCTCCCTCTGGAAGCCAATTGCTTAGCTTCAGAAAACAGGTAGTCGGCATACAAGGCATAAATCTGACTATTTATAAAGGACAAAGCAGCAGGAAGCTTATTGATGTTCTCTTTTTATTTCCTTCAGGCTGTCGGCTTGACAGCTACTTTTTCTGAGAATTGTTTGCTTATACAAAAGATGAACTTGAAATATATTCAGCTGTTAATGGGAAAAAAAAAAAAAGATAAAACATGGCAGACTGCACTTACATGCTTTTACTGAATGAAACCCAAAGCAAAGAGTTTTAGTTTGATTATTAAATTATAGGAGTTGATTTTATGCCTGCATAAAATACTCATTTGTTTTAGATTGCTATTTCCTTTCAAAAGGTTGGCCATGGAAGGAGTGACCTGTGGACAAATGTCTTAAGAGTGGAAGCCATATATATGACATGGTCCGTTAAGTTCAGTTCAGTTCAGTCGAATAGTCATGTCCAACTCTTAGCAATCCAATGGACTGCGGCATGCCAGGTTTCCCTGTCCATCACCAACTCCTGGAGCTTGCTCAAACTTGTCCATTGAGTTGATGACATCATGCAACCATCTCATACTCTTTCGTCCCCTTCTCTTCCTGCCTTCAATCTTTCCCAGCATCAGGGTCTTTTCAAATGAGTCAGTTCCTCACATGAGGTGGCAAAACTATTGAAGCTTTAGCCTCAGTATCAGTCCTTCCAATGAATATTCAGGACTGATTTCCTTTAGGATTGACTGGTTGGATCTCCTTGCAGTCCAAGGGACTCTCAAGAGTCTTTCTCCATCACCACAGTTCAAAAGCATTAATTCTTCGGCATACAGTTTTCTTTATAGTCCAACTCTCACAACCATACATGACTACTGGAAAAATCATAGCTTTGACTAGACAGACCTCTGTTGGCAAGGTAATGTCTCTGCTCTTTAATATGCTGTCTAGGTTGGGTCGCACAGAGTTGGACACGACTCAAGTGACTTAGCAGCAGCAGCAGCAGGTTGGTCATAGCTTTTCTTCCAAGGAGCAAGCGTCTTTTAATTTCATGGCTGAAGTCATCATCTGCAGTGATTCTGGAGCCCAGAAAAATAAAGTCTCACTGTTTCCATTGTTTCCCCATCTATTTGCCATGAAGTGATGGGACAAGATGCCATGATCTGAGTTTTCTGAATGTTGAGTTTTAAGCCAGCTTTTTCATTGTCCTCTTTCACTTACATCAAGAGCATCTTTAGTTCTTCTTCGCTTTCTGCCATAAGGGTGGTGTCATCCGCATACCTGAGGTTATTGATATTTCTCCCAGCAATCTTGATTCCA
>SJYV01047921.1:298612-371367 GCA_006410875.1 Neotragus pygmaeus | reverse complement strand
GAGGTTATTGATATTTCTCCCGGCAATCTTGATTCCAGCTTGTGCTTCATCCAGCTCAGCATTTTGCTTGATGTAGTCTGCATATAAGTTAAATAAGCAGGGTGACAATATACAGCCTTGATGTACTCCTTTCCCAATTTGGAACCAATCTGTTGTTCCATATCTGTTTCTAACTATTGCTTCTTGATCTGCATACAGATTTCTCAGGAGATAGGGAAGGTGGTCTGGTATTCCCATCTCTTGAAGAATTTTCCACAGTTTGTTGTGATCCACACAGTCAAAGGCTTTGGTGAGATCATGGAAAACCACCAAACTAAAATGGCAGAATGAAATATAAGGATAAAGAAATCAAGGAGATAAAGAGCATCTAGAAAACAAAAGATAAAATATCATTATAAAATCTTATTTATACAATCACTCTTAATGTAAATGGATTGAATCATCAATCAAAAGACATAGATTGGTTATATGGATTTTTTAAAAAGGCCCAAATATATGCTGCCTCTAGGAGATTCATCTCAGCTCTAAAGACAAACATACATTCAAAATGAAAGGATGCAGGATGATAATTCAGGCAAATGGTAGTAAAAAAAAAAGTGGGTGCAGCCATACCCACATCAGACAAAACAAAGTTTAAGCCAAAAAAGGTAACAAGAGACAAAGATGAATTTCTATCATGATAAAGGGGACAATCCATCAAGAAGGCATAGTTATAATATTAATATATGAGCATGTAACATAGGAACATATTTAAAACGTTTATTAACAGATTTAAAATGCGAAATTGAAAGCAACACAGTAATAGTAGGGGACTTTAATACTTCAATTACATCAATGGAGAGATCATCCAGACAGAAAGTAAACAAGGAAAGAGTGGCCTTAAATGAAACATATGCCAGATGAACTTAGATCTGTACAGAGCATTCCATCCAAATGCAGAATACACATTTCTCAAGTGCACATGGAACATTCTCAAGGATGGAGTATATGTGGAGACACAGAACAAGTTTCAACAAATTTAAGAAGATTGAAATCATAGCAAGCATTTTTCCAATTACAGTGGTACAAACTAGAAATCAACTACAATAAGAAAACTGGAGAAATCACAAATATGTGGTGACCAAACAACATGCTCCTGAACAACTATTGTGTCAATGAAGAAGTCAAAGAAGAAATTTAAAAGACATGAAGACAAATGAAAATGAAGATGCTACATACCAAAATTCAGGATGCAGCAAAAGTACTACTAAGCAAGAATTTATAGCAATACAGGCTTACCTCAAGAAAAATTTTAAGCAATAATCTAACTTACACATAAAGAAACTAGAAAAAGAAGAATAAACAAAGCTCAGGGGAAGTAGAAGAAAAGAAATAATAAAGATCAAATCAGAAATAAATTCAAATAGAGACTTAAAAGGCAACAGAGAAGATCAATGAAACTAAGTGCTAGTACTTTGAAATGAGAAAGAAAATTGACAAACCTTAAACTAGACTAAGAAAAAAAAGGCGGCTCAGATAAAATCATAAATGAAAGAAGAAAGATTATAATGGATACCATCAAAATACAAAGAATTATAAGAGAATACTATGAGTAGTTACATGTCAACAAATTAAACAACCTAAAAGAAATGGGTTAAGTTCTTATAATCATGCAACCTTTCCAGACTGAATCATAAAGGGAAAGAAAGCCTTAATAGATTGATGAATAGTAAGGAAATTTAAACAGTAATCAACACTCCCCAAAAGCAAAAGTCTAGGACCAGATGCCTTCACAGATGAATTCCACAATCATTCAAAGAAGATTGAATAGCTAGCCTTCCTCAGTTCAGTTCAGTTCAGTCACTCAGTCGTGTCCAACTCTTTGCGACCCCATGAATCGCAGCACCCCAGGCCTCCCTGTCCATCACCAATTCCCGAAGTTCACTCAGATCCACCTCCATCGCTAGCCTTCCTAAACCCTTCCAAAAAACTAAAGAGGCAAGAATACTTCCTAACTCATTTTTTTTTTTTGAGGCCAACCTGACCCTAATACCAAATCAGAGAAAGACAACACACACACACACACACACACACACACACACACAGGCTATTATCACTAATGAACACAGATGCAAAATTCCTCATAAAAAGAGGAGCAAACCAAATTCAGCAATACATTAAAAGAATCATATACTATAAGCGAATGAGATTTATCCCAGGGATGCAAGGTTGTCCAATACCCACAAAGCAATCAATGTCATAGANGCTATTATCACTAATGAACACAGATGCAAAATTCCTCATAAAAAGAGGAGCAAACCAAATTCAGCAATACATTAAAAGAATCATATACTATAAGTGAATGAGATTTATCCCAGGGATGCAAGGTTGTCCAATACCCACAAAGCAATCAATGTCATAGACACATTAACAAAATGAAGGATAAAAAATTGTATGATCATCTCATTACATACAGAAAAAGCATTTGACAAGATTCAATTCCCATTTATAAGAACTTATTATAATAAAATATATGGGGCTTCCCTAATAGCTCAGTCGGTAAAAACTCCGCCTGCAATGCAGGAGATCCCGGTTCACTCCCTGGGTTGGGAAGATCCACTGGAGAAGGGATAGACTACCCACTCCAGTATTCTTGGGCCTCACTTGTGGCTCAGCTGGTAAAGAATCTGCCTATAATGTGGGAGACCTGGTTTCGAGCCCTCAGTTGGGAAGATCCTCTGGAGAAGGGTAAGGCTACCCACTCCAGTATTCTGGCCTGGAGAATTCCATGGACTATATAGTCCATGGCATCACAAGAGTCAGACATGACTGAGTGACTTTCACTTCATAATAAAATATATTTAGAAGGAATGTACGCCAATGTAATATGATTACATATGACATACCCACAGATAACATCATACTCAGTGGTGAAAAACTGAAAGTTATACCTCTAATATTAGGAATAACATAAGGATATCTACTCTCCTAGAAAGAGCAAATTGCAAGAGAAAAAAAAAAGTCATCCANATTACATATGACATACCCACAGATAACATCATACTCAGTGGTGAAAAACTGAAAGTTATACCTCTAATATTAGGAATAACATAAGGATATCTATTCTCCTAGAAAGAGCAAATTGCAAGAGAAAAAAAAAAGTCATCCAAATCAAAAAGGAAGAAGGAAAACAATAGTAATTTTCAGATGACATGATTTTATATATAGAAAAGCCTAAAGACTTCACCAAAAACCACTAGAAAAAAATTTTAAAAACCCACAAAATTGCAGGGTACAAAATCAATATATAAAGACCTGTTGCATTTCTATACACAAACAACAAACTAGCAGAAAGAGAAATTAAGAAAATAATCTAATTTGCAATTGCAACAAAAAGGATAAAATAACTAGGAGTTTTTACTAGGATAAAATAAATTTACTAGGAGTAAATTTAACCATGGAAGTAAAAGACCTGTGCACTGAAAACTGTAAGGCATTGTAAATAATGCAAGTCAGCAACAACAAAAAGCAAACCAACTGATTAAAAAATGGGCAGACCATTTGAAGAAACATTTTTCCAAAGAAGACCTACAGATGGCTGACGGGCACATGTAAATATATTCATCACTAATTATTACAGAAATGCAAATCAAAACCACAATGAGACAGTACCTCATGTCCCTTAAAATGGGTATTATCAAAAAAAAAAAAAAAAAGAAAAGAAATAACAAGTGTCAGCAAGGATGTAGAGAAAAGCACCAGGAAACAGATAATAACTTCCTTATTCTCTTGATTTTTCTAACTGTAACTAAAATAGTGCATGTTGCTGTCCTAGGACATTTGTTAAGTCTGAGCTCANCCCAGGAAGTCAAAGGAGTAGAACTGGGCCACACAGCTGGGAAAGGATATAGGACTGCCTTCAGGTGATACCAGGGTCATCAGCATTTTGGGCACAGTGACCGTGGAGTACCACATGTCAATGAAGGACAGGTTGCTCAGGAAGTAGTACATGGGGGTGTGCAGGTGGGGATTCACTATAATCACTATCATGATGAGAAGGTTGCCCACCACAGTGAGGACATAGATCACCAGGAAGATTCCAAAGAGGAGAATGTCCAGCTCTGGTGCATGGGGAAGGCCCAAGAGGATGAACGTTGTCACTAGGCTCACATTTGTCATTTCTCCTCTGTATGGTACTCTGTTCCTACAGGAAGAACTACAGCAAATCCAACACTAACATATTTCATATAAGAACATATTTTAATATGAAATATTCCAACTACATCTTAGCTTATAGAGAAAACAGTGGATAAATTTTTATCTTTTACAAAGATAGCAGATAGCACTTTTGTTTCACCATGGGGCTCTGAGGAGAAATGATTGTTTCTCTATTGTATAATCTAAATCACCCAATAGAAAAAAATCATCCAAATTAAAAAGAGGACTAAATTCATATAAAATCAGCTAAACAGACAAGAGGAGTAAATTTTATACTCTATTTTCTGTGAAATTAGGAAAGATATACCAAAACTAGCTACTTTTCAGAGTTGGTAGCTACTCTAAGAATAAAGCCTCGCTCTCTCTCTCTCTTTATTTTTTCCCTCTTTCTATTTTTCTCTAACACACATGCCTATGTAGACACCATAGAGACAGACAGAAATATACCCCACATGCACACATACTTTCAAACATACAGATTTTGTCTCTTGATCATCAGAGAGTTTCCACGATATATATAAGATCCTAAAGATTTCCCCGGTGGCACAGTCAGTAAAGAATCCACCTGAAATGCAGGAGATGTGGGGCTTGACTTCTAAGTCAGGAAGACCCCCTGGAGGAGGGCATGGCAACCCACTTCATTATACTTGCCTGGAGTATAAGAGCCTGAAGGGCTACAGTCCATGGGTTCGCAAAGAGTCGGACATGACTGAAGCCACTGAGCACACAAGTAAAACTTCATCCTTGATTGTGGAGATAAAACTGCCTTCCTAAAGCTCCCTGGTCAGCCATAGATGTGTCAAGGCAGGAGCCCAATATTGGTCTAGCGTTAGTTCCAGCCAGATTCCTCCAACCCACCCTAGACCATGCTCTCCTGTTTCTAAGTGAAATCTGGCACCAAACCTATGCACTGGTGGTCAGAATATCACTGCTTTCCTCAACTCCTCTTATACAGTGTTTACTTGTATTTATAAATGTTTATTTTATCTCCTTTCCCTCCAGGATTTTACACAATCAATCATCCTCCTTAAAAGGTGTGATCAAATCATCTAACAATGTACTTAAAGATGGCTGTGAAGGGTTCAATCTACTTAAATAGTAATGAATAGAATTAAACTATATCTATAGGAATTGAATTCTAAGACTGAATATTTATATTTGCTATAAAACAAACACAAATGTGCTTTTAAAAGTAAAGGATACTAGGTAGTCTGAAATCCAGAAAAGGGGATGGCACCCCACTCCAGTACCCTTGCCTGGAAAATCCCATGGATGGAGGAGCCTGATAGGCTGCAGTCCNACAAATGTGCTTTTAAAAGTAAAGGATACTAGGTAGTCTGAAATCCAGAAAAGGGGATGGCACCCCACTCCAGTACCCTTGCCTGGAAAATCCCATGGATGGAGGAGCCTGATAGGCTGCAGTCCATCGGGTCACTGGGAGTCAGACACGACTGAGCAACTTCACTTTCACTTTTCACTTTCATGCATTGGAGATGGAAATGGCAATCCACTCCAGTGTTCTTGCCTGGAGAATCCCAGGGATGGGGGAGCCTGGTGGGCTGCGGCCTATGGGGTCGCACAGAGTCAGACACTACTACAGCGACTTAGCAGGTGCAGCAGCAGCAGTCTGAAATCACTTTTATTTTTTCTAGGATTTCTATTATTCCAGTACTTAAACTGTAGGTATTTTTATTTTTATTTTTTGTTTGAGTGATCTAAGTGAACAATTACATATTCAAAGAGAAAAGGAATAAAGTGAAGAAATGAAAAGAAATTTGGTTGGACACCTGGACCCCTCTATCAGAAGAGGACCATTTCTCCATGAATTTCAAAGATGCTAATGCCACAGTGTGTCATATCAGCATCACACTTCTATTCTGGAGCATGTGATAAAATCAGAGTTTTTCTTTTGTCAAAAATGTAGAGTTGTAAGGCTATGATATATAGAGAAAGCACTTTATTGACTTGCAATTTTATGGAATTTTGTTGTTTTTTTTTTTTTTATAAAATGACACAAAGTTGGTTCCATAAGCCATGACAAAAGCAGTATCTGCTTACATTGAAGATGTAAAACAAAACTATGACCATAAATACATTGTAATCACCCTAAAATTCCAAACAATGAAAAACACTAAGATTTTGCCAATTTTTGCTACTTACCAATCTTACAACTAGGATTTGGATCATTAAGTAAAATTAAAAATTTAAAGAAATTGTCCATCTTTGATGAGTAGAGTGCTTCTTTTTCCCCTCATAGACAAAACCACAAGAGGAAAAGCTAGAGAAACATTGATTTTAAATAATATAACTTTAGATTGATTTGATATCTCAAGACATATTGTTTTGGCCCTTGAATCCTCATGGATGAGAATGTTCCACATTATGATAAATAATTATCTTTTTTCCAACTGCCTTTCTTTGCATTTGAAGGGCCATCATTCCATAAGTCTCTTTACTTATCCCAAAATTAAATTCCAAGTTAAATAACTATGACACTTGTTTTAAAAATCCCTTGTGCTGGGAATGATTTTGTTGTACTGTACTGGGTTTTGTTTTCTTTGATTTCTTCTTTAAATTCAAGGTGAAAAATGTGGGCTTTAAACCCCAAAAGGATAATTCTCTGGTGAGGTTCATTGTCTCTTTGATGACTCTTGTACTGTCTGGTGATTAGGGCCATCACAAAGAGAAGTTCTGGGACTTCTTTGCTCTGGGAATGATTTAAGACTGACTTCTAGATAAACAGCTTGCTAATTACGCTTCTTCCCTTCGGGACCTACCAGACTGCAGGTTCCTAGTCAAGAATGGATGATCTCTCACCTGGTCTGATTCAGAGACTTTCTCTCTTTTCAGAGATTTCTGCCTTTGTATCTTTTATCCTTCTGTTGTTGCTGTTCAGTTGCTCAGTCATGTCGGACTCTTTGTGACCCCATTCCCGCAGCATGTCAGGTTTCCCTGTTTTCCACCATTTCCTGGAGCTTGCTCAAACTCATGTCCATTGAGTTGGTGGTACCATCCAACTATTTCGTGCTCTGTCATCCCCTCCTCCTCCTGCCTTCAGTCTTTTCCAGCATCAGGGTCTTTTCCAATGAGTCAACTCTTCACATCAGGTGGCCAAAGAATTGGAACTTCAGCTTCAGCTTCAGCATCAGATCTTCAAGTGAATATGCAGGGTTGATTTCCTTTAGGATTGACTGGTTGGATCTCCTTGAAGTCCAAAGGACTCTCAAGAGTATTCTCCAATACCATAGCTCAAAAGCATCAATTCTTCAGCATTCAGCCTTCTTTCTGGTCCAACTCTCACATCCACACATGACTACTGGAAAAAAACATAGCTTTGAATAAATGGACCTTCGTCAGCAAAGTAATGTCTTTGCTTTTCAATATATAGACAACTTACCCTTTCAAATTATAATTTAATTGTATATTAGTTACATGAAAACAGAAACATGAATTAAATAATTGGGATAGAGAGCAACTATATACACAATTTAAATATATATTCTCATTAAAGTTGAAGATATATGAAAGTTGAATCTGAATGAACTCCAACAATATTTCTCAGCTCCCAAAACTATGTTGCAATGACTGGTATTGCAAAAAAAAAAAAATTAAAGCAGTTTAAATCTTTGCTGTATTTAAAACTTTAGTATAGCACATAACATAAAATTTTACTTAAAACACATGTGCACACACCCACATGCACTCACCAGTTCTTAAGATCTTACTCCATAAACAACAAAAACAAGAAATAACTTGATTAAAAAGAGCATAAAAGGGTCATATGGACATTCTACAAAGAAAACACAACAAGCATATTAAAAAGATGGTCAATATCACTAACCATTAGGGAAATTCAAATGAAATTCACTGTAAGATATCACCTCACAAACAAAGGAAAAAAGAAAAGAAATGTGGAGGAACTGGAATCATTGTGCATTGTTGGTGGGAATTCTAAAATGGTATAGCCACAACAGAAAAAAACAGTATGGAGATTCTTCAAAAAAGTTAAAAATAAAATTACTGTATGATCCAGCAATTCTACTTCTGAGTATACACCTCAAAGGATCCTGAATATTTATATTTATAGAATGTTAACAGCAACATTATTCAAAATAGGTAGCAGGTGGAAGTTATTTAAGTGTCCATTGATGATGAATGGATAGTCAAAATGTGATGTATACATACATGGAACATTACTCACACTTTAAAAGGGAAAAGAATTGACATGGATGCTTCTAGATGGGTGAAACTTGAGATTGTGTTAAGTGATTTAAGAAGCCACAAAAGACAAATAATGTAGGAATCAAATTATATGAAGTTTTTATAGTAGTGAAATGATAGAAAAAGAAGGTGGAATTGTGGTTGCTGGGGGCTGGGGAAGGGGGAAATAGGTAGCTATGTAATGGATATAGAGTTTCCTTTTGCTATATGAAAAAGTTGCAAAGTTTGGTTGCACAATTGCATGAATATACTCAACACTATTGAATTGTATACTTAAAATGGTTAAGGTGGTAAATTTAAGCTTTGTATTCCTTTTCCACTATTTAAAATGAGGCTCATTTGTTATGGACATGTACACACTGCTCTATTTAAAATGGATAATCTACTGTATAGCACAGGGAACTCTGCTCAAAGTTATGTGGTAGCCTGTATGGGAGGGAAATTTGGGGGAGAATGGATACATGCATATGGATGACTAAGTCCCTTCGCTGTTCACCTGAAACTATCACAACATTGTTAATCAGCTATAATACAACATAAAATAAATAAATTAAAAAGAAGCCTCCTTATCTGCCTCTCACATATCCTGGAATTTTTGAGTTTGCTAGTTCTCTTTTTCTTATAACTTCATCTACTCTTGAACCCACTCAAATTACTCTTAAATTGTTGAATACCTCAGTTTGCTGTGGGCAGAAAAGAGTCAGAAATGCAATCTTAAGTAGGCTTCAGGGAGTCTGCCTGGAGTTATCATTTGTGTCTTTACTCCTTACCAGACAGTGTGTAATTCAATTGCTTTACATGTTATTTCTCCTTTATCTACAAAAAATGCTGAGATCACTTTACAAAAGGTGAAACAAGGCTTAGGGATATTGGGTAGATTTCTGTAAATTATAGTTTGTGCATAGAATTAGGATTCCATCTCAAATCTTCATGTAGCTCTACTCAATATAGCAGTTTTGCCAAAATTTTGAAAATAAACATATGATCTTCTACATACACACACCAAAACATCTTACCTCAGCTTTTTTCTCTTTCAATATCTCTGACATACGAGTGTTAGTGACTTAGTCGTTTCTGATTCTTCAATCCCATGGACTATAGCCTGCTAGTCTCCTCTGTCCATGGAATTCTCCAGGCAAGAATACTGGAGTGGGTTGCCATTCTCTTCTCCAGATGTATGAGAGTATTCCCATGTTATTTCTTATTCCTATCTTCAAACCCTGCAAACACCCCGCCTGTTTTTATCCCTTCTTTTTCTTCTACAAGTAAACTTACAAGTAAACAAACTTCTATAAGTAAACAAACTCCATGTCTTTTCTACTTTTTATTTATTTATCCTTCCTAGCCCTAACTCTGAACACACTTTTATAGACCAAGGTCAATTCAGTGGTGTTTATTTCCTAATCAAAGGAATATTTATCTTTTTTATTTATACAGCCTGTACAGGTTTTTCAAGTAGGTCATCATGCTCCAAAGTATTAAAGATAATCAAAGATAAATAGGATGGTAGAATTATTAACATTTTTTACATTTTTTAATAACTTGGAGTATTTATAGATTGAGGGCAGGGGGAGAAGAGGACAGCAGAGGATGAGAGGGTTGGATGGCATCACTGACTCAATGGACATCAGTTTGGGTAAACTCCAGGAACTGGTGATGGACAGGGAGGCCTGGTGTGCTGCGGTTCATGGGGTCACAAAGAGTGGGACACGACTGAGCAACTGATAGATTTATTTGACTGTTCTCGGTCTTCATGACTGCTCCTGCTTTTCTCTCATCACAGCTAGCAGAGGCTACTCTCTAATTGCAGGGGTCAGGCTTCTCAAGATGGTGGCTTCTCTTGTTGCAAAGCATGCACTCTAGGGAATATGGGCTTGAGTAGCTGTGGTGCGTGGACTCAGTGGTTGTGACTCCTGGGCTCAAGAGCACTGACTCAGTAGCTGTGGTGCACAGGCTTGGTTGCCCCACACCACGTGGAATCACTGGACCAGGGGTCCAACCTTGTGTCTCCTGCATTGGCAGGCAGATTCTTTACCACTGAGCTACCAGAGAAGCTTTAGAATTATCAACTTTTACATTTTTTTAGGGGCTTCACTGGTGGCTCAGAGGGTAAAGCATCTGCCCACAATGCAGGAGACCTGGGTTTGATCCCTGGATTGGAAGGATCCCCTGGAGAAGAAAATGGCCACGCACTCCAGTATTCTTGCCTGGAGAATCCCATGGATGAAGGAGCCTGGTAGGCGACAGTCCACGGGGTCGCAAAGAGTCAGACATGACTGAGCAACTTCACTTCACTTCACCAGGGAAGTCCTAGAATTATCAGCTTTTACATCCACCCAGCCCATTCTGAAGGAGATCAGCCCTGGGATTTCTTTGGAAGGAATGATGCTAAAGCTGAANCATCCCTTTTCAGCTCTTCTGCAGGTGTCAGCTAGAAGTTGCCTCTGACCTGAGCTTCATTCAGTCCTCTTCGGCCAGAAGAGAGAACATTGCTGATTGTTGAGGGGCAGTCAGCTAAGCTTCTGGACTCTACGACTGGGTATGTATGTATAGGGTATTCATATGCAACTTCTAGAATCCTCTGTTTTTCTCCTCTGCATAGAGGGGGACAATGACAAGGCCTCCCTCCAAGGAATACTGTGATAAAGAAATGAAGTAATATGTGGCAAGCCTTGACACCATTCCCAGGCACAAAACCCTCCAAGTGTCACTCATTCTTTCGACTAATATTGGATGCCTACCACATGCTGAGGAACTGAAGCTATCAATGCCCCCAAAGAAGCAGATTCCTTTTCCCTTGGAGTTAATATTCCAGTAGGAGCTTCCTTGATAGGTCAGTTGGTAAAGAATCCACCTGCAATTTGGGAGACCTGGGTTCAATTCCTGGGTTGGAAAGATCCCCTGGAGAAGGGAAAGGCTATCCATTCCAGTATTCTGGCCTGGAGAATTCCATGGACAGTCCATGGGGTCTCAAAGAGTTGGACACAACTGAGCGACTTTCACTTTTCACTTTCAGGATGTGGGACCAGCCAACAATGAACATAATCAAAAGATAAGCTGAATAGCATAGTGGCTCTAAACTCCAAGCAATTAATCTCCCCCACTGATATGGACCAATGTCAGGAGACATTTGTGGTTGTCACAGTTGGTGGGGGTGCTCCTGGCATCTAGTGAATGGAGGCCAAAGATGAGGCTCAACATCCTACAATGCACAGGACAGGCCCCCACAGCAAAGACTGACTGGCCCCCAGTGTTCATATGCCGAGGGTAAGGACTTTAACACCGTGTTTTAAAAAGTCACAAGTAGGACTTTCCTGGTGGTGCAGTGGATGGGAGTCCACCAGCCAATGCAGGAGACCTGGGTTTGATCTTTGGTTCAGGAAGATTCCACACGCCAAGGAGTAACGAAACCTGTGTGCCACAACTACAGAGCCCGAACGCTGCAGCTACTGAAGTCCGCACACCCTAGAGCTGGTACTCGTCAACAAGAGAAGCCACTGCAATGAGAAGCCTGCACACAGCAACTAGAGAGTTGCCACCACTCACTTCAACGAGTGCAGCAACGAAGACCCAGCGCAGCCAAATATTAAAACACGTTTTTAAAAGTCACAAGCACACTGAGCTTATTTACAAAACAGGAACAGCCTTCATAGTCTTCAAAAACAAGCTTATGGTTCCCAGAACGGAAGGGTGGGGGAAGGGATAGTTAGGGAATTTGCGATTATTTACACACTGCTATATTTAAAATGGTTAACCAACAAGACCTACTGTGCACCACAGTGAACTCTGTAACAACCTAACTGGGGAAAGAATTTGTGAAAGAATAGATTTATGTATGTGTCTAACTGAATCACTTTTCTGCAAGACTGAAACTAACACAACATTGTGAAAAAACTGTACTCCATTATAAAATTTAAAAAGCATTTAAAAATAAAATATAAAACAAACAAAAAAGTCACAAGTGTTACAAAAGAAAAGGAAGACCAATCAAGTTGAACAAGGAGTCCTGGAGTGCCAGGCTGGAGCAGTGACCAGCAAGTAAGGTGGCCTGGGTGGGCCTCACTGAAAAGGAAAAAAAATTTTTTTTTTTTCTCGTAAGGAGCACTTCCTGCATTTTAGCCCCCCTTATAGTTGAATTTTGGAGAAGGCAATGGCACCCCATTCCAGTACTCTTGCCTGGAAAATCCCATGGACAGAGGAGCCTGAGTCCATGGGGTTGCTAAGAGTCAAACACGACTGAGAGACTTCACTTTCACTTTTCACTTTCATGCATTGGAGAAGGAAATGGCAACCCACTCCAGTGTCCTTGCCTGGAGAATCCCAGGGACGGGGGAGCCTGGTGGGCTGCCGTCTCTGGGGTCACACAGAGTCAGACACGACTGAAGTGACTTAGCAGCAGCAGCAGCAGCAGCAGCATAGATGCATTTACACACTCCACCTTCTCACATCCTCTCAACAACCCCCAGAAATAACAAACCTTATCCACCTTGTGTTTAAAATTGTTATTTGATTCCTATTCTTTCACCTTGTCTCAGGCAGGAATGAGAGAGAATTACAGGATCAAATAAAATGGAAAGACAAGAGAAGTTTTTTAAAGGAAGACACTCATTAGTGTAACTTGGAGTCGTGTGTCCTGTACCAACTCCCAAAGGTCCCCAGTGAGATTCAGCCCCAGGTGCCCACAGCAGTACCTGCACCTGAGCACATCCTATACTAGCATTTTCCCTTCCCTCTCCTATCCTCACATTCCTCCAGGGGCTTCTGGAACCACCTCCCAGGTAAGTTACA
This sequence comes from Neotragus pygmaeus, assembly GCA_006410875.1. Taxonomy (NCBI): domain Eukaryota; kingdom Metazoa; phylum Chordata; class Mammalia; order Artiodactyla; family Bovidae; genus Neotragus; species Neotragus pygmaeus. Next base: position 358,161 of record SJYV01047921.1, on the reverse strand, counting down.
AGTCCTCTAATCCTTAGGCTCTGCTTCTGGGGTGACCCAAAGACTCCCTGGCTGTTTCAAGAGACCTGCAGAGTAACATGTTCAGCCTGGCAGGGTTCCATAAGAGGTAGCTGCTTTTATTTTTGCTGTTGATACTGTTATTATAATCTTTCTATGACTGGCCATCCAAGATCAACTGAAAACTCTATTTAAATGGATTACCCATGTTGAGGGAGAGAAAGGGTCTTAGAAATGTTGATTTTAACCTATTTTTTTGTTTTTGTTGTGTAGTGGCTAAGTCGTGTCCAACTCTTTGAGACCCCATGGATTGCAGCACACCAGGCTTCTCTGTTCCCCATTATGCTCCAGAGTTTGCTCAAATTCATGTCCATTGAGTCAGTGATACTACCTAACAATCTCAGCAACTACTGCGCCCTTCTCTTTTTGCCTTCAATCTTTCCCAGCATCAAAGTCTTTCCCAAGGAGTCAGCTCTTTGTATCAGCTGGCCAAAGTATCACAGTTTCAGCTTCAGCATCAGTCCTTTCAATAAATATTCAGGGTTGATTTCCTTTAGCACTGACTGGTTTGATCTTCTTGCAGCCCAAGGGACCCTGCAAGAGTCTTCTCCAGCACCACAATTTGAAAGCATTCTTGGTGATAACTAAAAGGAGGATTATCAGAGTGATGATAAAACTGGGTTGCTGGGTCTCCTGTGATGGCTCAAGTGGTAAGGCATTCACCTGCCAAGCCAGGAGACACGAGTTCAAGTCCTGGTCTGGGAAGATCCCACATATTGCACAACTACTAGGCCAGTGCACCACAACTACTGAGTCCATGCTCCACAAGGAGAGAGTAACCCCCACTTGTCACAGCTAGAGAAAGCACACCCAGCAAAGAAGGCCCAGCACGGCCAAAAATAAGTGAATAAATAAAAATTTAAAAATTTATTTATTGCTTCTACTTCACAGGAAGGAATCCCAAGTTCAGACAGGAAAGGTAGTTCACCCAGGATTTAGCCAAAACGCGTCTGTGCGCTAATCCAAAGCCATGTTCCTCCTGCAACACAGCCAATTCTCTTAGTTACTGTGCAAGACTGAAACACCGGCCCAAATCTTAACCGCTTTCCTGCACAAAACCCTGCACTGTGACTTTGTTACTCCTCCCCTCAAGTGGAATCAGTTTCCTCTCAGTCAGAGTCTCGCACACCTGCGTGACTTGCTTTGACCAATGGGTGTGCAGAAGTGTCACCACGTGAACTCAGAGTCCGGGGGCGCCAGTGCGTATTGCGCCTTCCACCCACGTGCTCCTGGTGCGCTGCGGGTCTCCTGGTTAGAGAGCTGACTTTGGTGGGTGAGAATGAAGGCCATGTGGAGGGGAAGGCGGTCCCCCATGGCCTCCAGCAAGAAAAATCCTCTTGGCTCGTCCGGCCAGTTCAACTGTCACCCCGGGCCAACAACCCAACTGATTCTAGGCAAGACCAGGAAAGGACTCACCCCCGACACCCGTGGAATTGTGAAAAATAAGTCAGTTTTAAGCCCCAAGAAATAGGGTGGTTTATCTTGCATAGACAGCAAATGAATACGTGCCATGTATTGTAGTGTCACAGAGCAGTAAGTATGTACACTATTCTCTACTATTCCACCAAAGAATGAAGGGAAAATGAAATAGGGTAGGCAGATAGTGAGTGATTTAGGGCAGCTGTTTTAAGACAGTCAGGAAAGGGTCTTCTGAAAACGCAATGTTTCTTTGGGAAGTGGTTTGACAGTTCCTATGTCAGTGAAACATCGTATTACCATATGACCCAGCTGTTTCCAAGAAATATGAAAACATACACCCACATAAAAACTTTCGTATGAATGATCATAGCAGCATGATTCATAGTAACCAAAAAGTGGAACTAAGCCAACTGTCCACCAACTGATAAGTGAATAAACACAGTGGGGTACATTTAAACAATGAAATGTCAGCCATAAAAAAGAATGATATCTTAATACATGCTATGATGTGGGTGAACTTCGAAAACATTATGCTAAATGAAAGAAGCCAGATATAAAAGACCATATATTATATGACTCCACGTGTAAGAAATATCCAGAACAGGCAATTCTATGGAGGCAAAAAATAGATTGGCAGTTGCCTAAGGCTAGGAGTGGGGCTTCCCAGGTGGTTCAGTGGTAAAGAATGCACCTGTCAATGCAGGAGACTCAGGTTCGATCCCTGGGTTGGGAAGATCTGACAAATGAAATGGCAACCCATTCCAGTATTCTTGCCTGGGAAATCCTATGGACAGAGGAGCCTGGTGGGCTACAGTCCATGGGGTTGGAAAGAGTCAGCCATGACTTAGCAACTAAACAACAACAAAGGCTAGGAGTGATTGAGGGGAAAGTGGAGGGTGATGGTTATAGAGTGTGGGTCTTATTTTTAGGGATTATTAAAAGTTCTTACATTGGTTATGGCAATGGATGCATGATTGTGTGAATATAATAAAAGGCATTGTATTGCAGGAGTGAATTGTATGGTATGTGAACAATATTTCAATTAAGCCAGAAAGAGAGAGAGAGGAAAGAGTTAGGGAGGGAGGGAGGGAGGAAGGATGCAAGGAAAGAAGGAAGGAAGGCAGGGGAAACATTTAAGCACAGATCCAAAAGATACAAGAGAATAGCCTCAATGCCAGGAGCCAGCACGGGAGATCCCACCCATGACAAGGTCATGCAGAAGAGACCTGACGAGCAAGGCCTCGAGGGAACCCCTGGACCTGCTCAACCATCTACCCCCAAACCAGAATCTGTCTGTCTTACTATTTTATGCCTTTCACCAACTCTTCTGACGTTAACAGGGGGCTATCCCCGACCACCTTTTTCTGGAAAAACTCAACTTAGGGCTATTTAGTTAATAAGTATCTTGGGCATGTAGGAGTATTTCAATTCAAACCCCTGTGTTAGCATTCTAGCTTGCTTGGCAGGTTTATCCAGACTCTTGCAGCTATGCTTGTGATTGTTCACAGCCTCCCAACTGTGAGAGGGATGGAAAGCCTAAAACATTCTGAAAACATAGAGCCTTTTGAAGAGTTAAAAACTATTAGAGTAGTGCTAATGTAGGATTTCACTGTTGAGCCAATGCTTGCTGCCAAGTTCCCATATCCCTTATCCATTGTGCACCTGGGAGTGCATTAGTTAACATAGTTGGAATTTAAGAAAAATAAGCAGTAACCTTGGAATTAACCACATCAGACCTTTGAGCTAATTGGTTCTTTCACTGAACCTTTGCTCTGTGAGAAATGTAACTCTGGTTAATACTTTCTGAGGCTGACATAGATTAGAATTATAAAGAAAAAACACTTTGAGGGAAAGTAAGTTTTCTGGTTGAGCAGACTTTATCAAAAGAGGGTCACAAAATGTCCACAGGCCGCCAAGGCCAAAATATAACGTACACAACATTGTTTATGGGAAAAATATGAAGGAAAAAATCCTGGTTTTGATAAGGGCAAAACTGCTGGAGTGTTTGGGCTAATTCTGCATGACCTTGCATCTTTCATTTCCCTCTAAGTACAAGTCAAGGTATAAAAGTCCCTTTTGAAAATAAAGTTAGGGGCCTCACTCACTGAAGCTTGGTCACCCCGTGTCAATCATTCTTTCTCTCTCTCAGCCTCTTTCTCTCCTCCATTATCTTTTTTGTTGTTGTTGTTGAAATATTTAATTTATTTACATTTAAGATAATTATTCATGTATATGTTCTTATTGCCATTGTCTTAATTGTTTTGGATTTCTTTCTTTCTTTCTTTTTTACTTTATTTTGCTTTACAATACTGTATTGGTTTTGCCATACATTGACATGAATCAGCCATGGATNGATCTTCTTGCAGTCCAAGGGACTCTCAAGAGTCTTCTCCAACACCACAGTTCAAAAGCATTGATTCTTTATCGCTCACCTTTCTTTATAGTCCAACTCTCACATCCATACATGAGCCCTGGAAAAACCATAGCTTTGACTAGATGGACCTATGTTGGCAAAGTAATTTCTCTGCTTTTTAATATGTTGTCTAGGTTGGTGATAGCTTTTCTCCCAAGGAGCAAGTATCTTTTAATTTCATGGCTGCAGTCAACATCTGCAGTGATTTTGGAGCCCAAGAAAATAAAGCCGGTCACTGTTTTCATTGTTTCCCCACCTATTTGCCATGAAGTGATGGGGCCAGATGCCATGACCTTTGTTTTCTGAATGCTGAGTTTTAAGCCAACTTTTTCACTCTCCTGTTTCATTTTCATCAAGAGGCTCTTCAGTTCTTTGCTTTCTGCCATAAGAGTGGCATCACCTGCATATCTGAGGTTATTGATATTTGCCTAGCCATCTTGATTCCAACCTGTATGTCATCCACCCAGCTTTTCTCATGATATACACTGCACATATGTTAAATAAGCAGGGTGACAATACACAGCCTTGACCTACTCCTTTCCCAATTTGGAACCAGTCTGTTGTTCCATGTCCAGTTCTAACTGTTGCNTTTTTTTTTTTCTTTTTATTACTATTTGGAATAGAACAAGTTAGTCTTAAGGCTACTTGAATCTCCCTGAATTTTCACTAGATCTGACTAGTTCGATTTGGACTCAGGTTAGGATTCACCCTCACTCTCAGGCAAAGAACTCCTGGAAAGCAGACTTTCCATTCTGAGGCAATGGCAATATATCTATTTCTGAATGAACATCTGCTGATCTGAAGATGACTTAGTCTCGTGTGTGAAAACACAGGAGCGAATGGAGAAAGGAAAAGGAAAGAAGGGGCCCTCCTACCGCTCTACGAACCTCTGTTTCAGCGAGCTGGCATCAATAAAGCGGAGGCACGGAGAAGCGGCAACCGGAGCCAGGGGGACCGGGACAGCCACGCGGAGCGAAGAGGGCGCTGAGCCCACGAAGGGGCGGGACGGCGCGGCCTCCGCTCCTCCTCGGTCGGGGCGGGCCCGAGACCGCGGCCCACCTCTCCCGCGCCGTCCTCGTCCAGGCGCCACGGCACGGCCATGCCGGGCCGCCTGATGCGGGGCCTCTGGCAGCGATGGCGCCGTTACAGGTACCGCTTCGTACCCTGGATCGCGCTGAACCTAAGCCACAACCCGAGGTGAGAGGGCGAGGCGGCTCGACCCAGGCCGTTTTCCTACCCCCCAGCGCCGCCATCGCGGCCGCTGGGGACTTACGCTAGCGGACCGAGGTGGGCGGAGCCTTAGGCGAGTGCAGCCTCAAGCAGGCGGAGCCTAAGACGGCCTACGGGCCTGAGGCGGGCGGGACCTGAGTGGGCGGGGCTCGANGCTGGGGACTTACGCTAGCGGACCGAGGTGGGCGGAGCCTTAGGCGAGTGCAGCCTCAAGCAGGCGGAGCCTAAGACGGCCTACGGGCCTGAGGCGGGCGGGACCTGAGTGGGCGGGGCTCGAAGTGGGCCAGGCCCGAGGTGGGTGAGGCGGAGGCTGGCTCGGTCAGGCCGGCGGGGGGCCCGGAGACAGCACGGGGCTTTTAGGTGGGCGGGGCCTAAGGCGTATTTCCCATCGTTCCCGGCGCTGCGAGGTCTTCAGGCCCTGTTGCCCGCGGGCGTTGGCTAGAGTTTCAAGTCTAAGTGTCTGCAGAGGTTGGGTGCTTGTGTTTGGGCAAAAAAATAGGAACTTTTGAAAAAGGGAAGTAACTTGCACGGCGTGAAGGTGCGTGGCCTTCTCTCTATCAAGGCAAAGTTAGGAGCTTGAAGTGCCTTAGAAAAGCCAAACCGTGGTTTATTTTTACAGCTCTGTAGTTTGTACGGAGAAAACGACGCAGCTCGGCTGGGAGGGTAACAGCTTGGAGTAGTTGATGTATAACAACGAGCAAAAAGCCACTAAAAGCAAGTCGGAGTGTTGGTTTTAGAATACGGATTCGGCGCCTAAAGAAGGCGATCTGGCTGAGTAGATGGCCGTAGGATCAGTGTTAATACTGGCTTCAGTAAATTGCCTTCTTGGAAGAAGTTAACGTAATGCTCACTTTTAGCAGGCCGACTAGCTCGGTTGAAGGCTGGTGAATAGCCAGAGCTCTCCCAGTTTCGTACTACAGAAACGTAAATTCAGATGCATCATTACTGTTATCAAACTGAGGTCGAAATTGATTCCTTGTAAGTAAAACAAGAAGTAAAATAATACTTAAAAAGTGATCAATAAAGTACTCCTGAGAGAGACTGACGACATATATAACGTTAAATGTGTCTTTGAAGCTACACGCATGTAGAAAGGGCCACTGCAATTTGAGGACATAATGGCTTTAGGTGTACTGGGAACCAGCCTGTTTTCTGCTTCTTTTTCTGCCATTTACCAGCTTTAGGACATTGGGCAAGTTCCGTTAACATCTCTAAGCTCATTTCCTTGTCTGCAAAAATGGGATAATGAAAGTAAGGACCCAATAGAATTTGGTATGGAATGGGCCTTTTATAAGTATTAGCTGTTGTTGACCTGTGTAAGTACTGTTGGGAGTCAGGTAACTAGAACTGAACCCCCCAAACTCTTTTCTGAACTTCTTAGTTTTATGCCCTTCAAACACATGAGAATTATCTTCATAAAGGCCAGTAACCCTGAGGACATCAAGACAGTCTGGCTTTTATCAGCTGAAGGGTAGTGAATAGAAACTTTTCCCATTTTCAGGACCCTCCGATATGTTCCAGAAGAATCCAAAGACAAAGTTATCTCAGATGAAGATGTTCTAGGAACATTACTGAAAGTTTTCCAGGCTCTATTCGTAAATGATTTCAGTAAACAATCAGATATCTTGACTGTGCTTCCAGAACCTGTTAAATCGAAATATCAAGACCTACTGTCAGTTCAGCATCCAAGGGTGAAACAGCTTGAATACAGACATCAGCAGCAAAATACCTTTACACCAGAAGAAATTCTTTATAAGACATTGGGTTTCAGTGTTGCCCGAGCACCTAGCTCATTGATTTCTGCTGGAAAAGGTGTCTTCGTTACTAAAGGATTGGTACGGAAAGGCGCGGTTGTATCTATGTATCCCGGTAATGACATAATTAGTACTTGACCAAGAGTTTCTTAAATACAGATAAATATAAGTTCAACAAAATACCTAACCCTATAAGCCTTAGAGTAAGGGGTTGTATTGGAAACTGATTTCCACAGATTTTTTTTTAATTGGCAGATAATTGGTTTACAGTATTCTCTTGGTTTCTGCCATACAACAACCTGACTCAGCCATAGGTATACATATGTCCCCTCCCTCTTGAGCCTCCCTCCCACCACCCCCATCTGGGGGAACCCCCTGGATGAAATGGTAACCTGGGGAAATGGTAACTGCTACGTATGTTGCCAGACAGGTTGTCCCAGAGACCACCAAATAGGAAGACTCACAGGCCAAATGAAGATATGTGAAGCGCATGGTTTGTTAAATCCATTTAATAAAGAGGAAAGAGCTGGGGTTGGCTAATGAATCTAGGACAGGAAGCAGTGTACTGTCAGAGGGTAACATCTGAATTCTGGGCTACGTGACGCTCCTGCGTTCTGTCTCTCTGCCTTATCAGCCTACCTGGCTGACGGTGAGGTTATAAAGGCCATAGCTGAGGGTGAGCAAGGGGGTCTGCAGAGGGAAGATGCCTGGAGCCAGCACACCTGTGTTCTGCTAGAGAGCGGCAGGGCCAGTCCCCTAGCCCAGGCCATGCTTTAGCATGAGGGCTTCTGGGTCGTGGCTTCTATCCGAGGGTCTTGGACACAGGACACATTTTGTCACAGTGGGTGTCGCTGATGGTGGGCAATCTAAGACCTTGTCAACACTGAGACCCCATCGATATTTACTATTTGATGCTTCTTGGCCCCTTCACTCCATCCCACCCAAGTTCACACACAGATGCCTGACTCACTTCATCTGTGTCCATTGCAGCTCCCAAGAAGCTTACTAATCTTAGTTTCACCCAGCCGCCTTATTTCTTTGCTTCTCTTGTTCTCAATAAAGCAGAATCAAATGTTCTTAAATAACCCAGGGAACACAGAAAACAGATCTGAAGGCTGAATGGGAGCTGGCCATGGAAGATCTGGAGAGAGGGTTCCAGAAGAGAGGATGCTTGCTATTTGACCCAGCCTTGCTGTGCCTGGTCCACAGCCCATCAAGAGTCAAGTCTTCAGCAGCTCTGACCAGTATGAATGGTGGTGGTACCTGGCAAGGTTGGGGGCTCAGATATACCTGGGTTAGAATCCTGGTTCTATTGCTTCTCAGCTGTGTGACCTGCAGCAGATGACTTGGGCTCTCTGAGCTTCTCTTTCTGCAGTAGTGAAAGGAAAATGAGAATCAGTAGGGTGGGATTTGAGAAAATGCATGTAAAGCTGTCCTCATATTACATAACTATCTTTGGCACCTCCATCTAGAATATTTGGTTTTGGATCCTGTGTCTGTGTGCCTGTAAGTCATCTAATTAGTTCATTCATTTGCAGATCAAAGGTTTACTGAGCTCCACATGCCAAGCTCTGTTCTTGGCACTAAGGGTGCACCACCGATCAAAGCAAAGTCCTAGCCCCTGGAGCTTCCATTCCAAGGGGTGGCACATGTGGGTGTTAAGTCACTTCAGTCATGTCTGACTCCGCGATCCTATGGACTGTAGCCCGCCAGGCTCCTCTGTCCATTAGGTTCTCCAGGCAAGAGTATCGCAGTGGGTTGCCATGCTCTCCTCCAGGGGATCTTCCTGACCCAGGGATTGAACCTGTGTCTCNCTCCATTGTGTATATGTACCACAGCTTTCTTATCCATTCATCTGCTGATGGACATCTAGGTTGTTTCCACTAAAATATGGAACGCTTCACGAATTTGTGTGTCATCCTTTTGCAGGGGCCATGCTAATCTTCTCTGTATCGTTCCAATTTTATTATATGTACTGCCGAAGCAAGCACTCTCCTCTATTTTCTTATCTGCAACATTCTTTCTTTATCTCTCTCTAAATCATTCACTGACACCATCACACTTCGCATACCCTGGATCCAACCGGGGCAGGACCCTGGCACCTCAACATATTAGAGGAAGCACATTTCAACCAAAGGGAATAGCAGGTGCAAAATCTTCGCTATTTACTCTCATTTATTTAACAAACATTCATTTAACACCTCCTAAGTGCCAGACCCAGTCCAAGGAGCTGTAGATGTCAGAAAGAAACAGCTGCAATTTCTGCCCTCATAGAAGACACACATGAAACTAAGAATTCCAATTACTATGTTACTAGAACAAAATGTTCCATAAACTCATTTCATTTTCTAATCAATGACATTCTCTCCTACTTTCCTAATCCACAAGCTCAGATTTTTCCCTTCTTTCTCTTGAATTGTCCAAGAATCTGTGAGTTCAGTTCAGTTCAGTCGCTCAGTCATGCCTGACTCTTTGCAACCCCATGAATTGCAGCACGTCAGGTCTCCCTGTCCATCACCAACTCCTGGAGTTTACACAAACTCATGTCCATCGAGTCAGTGATGCCATCCAGCNACCCCCACCCCACCCCTCTAGGTTGTCACAGAGTAGCAGGTTGAGCTCCCTGTGTTATACAGCAACTTTCCACTAGCTATCTATTTTACATATGGTAATATATATGTTTCAATGCTGTTCTTAAGTTTGTCCCACCGTCTCCTTCCCCTGCCATATCCACAAATCGGTTGCATCTCTATGTCTGCATCTGTATTCCTTCCATACAAATATGATTTCCATGGACTTTTAAATGTTGAGTTGGAAATTAACTGTTTGTAAATTATCTCATGTATTAGAAAGTATCCGAGAGCATTTTGGGATAAATGCATTTTTAAGGAAATTTTTCTAATCAATATTTAAATTTAGGCAAGTATAGTATGGCCTACTTTGATAAGACTGATTACTTAGAAATTATTAGAGAATATGTAAGTTTGGGTTAGATAATAATTAAAGGTAAAAAATGTGGATTAAAACATAAAGATTAAATTTAAATCTATACATCACTGAATAAAGATCTTCCTGCCATTTCTAAACTTGAAAAGTAAAGCAGTTTCTTTGCAAATGATCATTAACTGGAATGTTCAGTAGAATATATGATTTGTTAAAACTATTATATGGTGCAGTAGAAAGTATGTGTGAATGTATGTCAGACAGACCTGTTTTTTTAAGAAGTCATTCTACTATCTTCTATGTCCCTAAACAGGAACATCTCAGTTTCCTTCTTCACAACTATCCTAACTCCATAAAGACTAAACAGAACAAGCCAGGAACAAACAAATACTAAAATAAATTTAATAAATAGATTAACAGAGCTTCCCTGGTGGCTCAGACGGTAAAGTGTCTGTCTGTAATGCAGGAGACCCAGGTTCAATTCCTGGGTTGGGAAGATCCCCTGGAGAAGGAAATGGCAGCCCACTCAAGTACACTTGCCTGAAAAACCCCATGGATGGAGGAGCCTGGTAGGCTACCGTCCATGGGGTGGCAAAGAGTCGGACAAGACTGAGCAACCTCACTTTGAACATGCCTGCAGCATAGGAAGCACCCTGTAAATATTTTCTCCTTTCCTCCATTGCAAATGAAAGGAAAAGCAACCTGAATGCCAGCCTCATCTATTCCCATATATATCTACACTAATTGATTAATAAAAAAATACTTTTAAAAGTCTCTTTAATAGATGTCAAATAGAACTCTACTTTAAAAAATAAAACCAAAAACACAACTTTGAAACTGAGCCTAAAATGTGGTGTTCAGATTTTTGTTAACCAAAATAGTCATATTATATTTGACTGTGTGGACAAGTTGGTTCTGTGTTCCTTCTACTATTGGGCACTTTTTAAAGAGGGAAGTAGCCAAAGAGAATGTGATAGTCTAGATTGGAGAATGGAAACATTAGAAAAGGGTAGAGAAATTAAAGCAAATTCTTCCATGTTATGTTTATGTTTCAGAGAAAGGTCACCTCTTTATCATGATGGTTATGATTTTTATAGGTTGCTATAATATGTGTTTGTCTTATATATTAGGTACAGTATATCAGAAGTATGAACCAATCTTTTTCCAGTCGATTGGAAACCCATTTATTTTTAGATGCCTAGATGGGGTACTCATTGATGGCAATGACAAAGGAATATCAAAAGTTGTGTATAGGTAAGTTGGTGCCATGTTCAAATTTAATTGTAGGAGACAGAACCATACCACAATGACTTTGACCACTGGCATTTGTACTTTAAATAAAAATCTATTTAGCAAGCCAGAACAAGACATGGAGGAAACTTAAAGGCATGTTACTAAGTGAAAGAAGCCAATTTGGAAAGGGCTGCATAATATATAAAGTCCAACTATAAAACTATGGAGACTGTAAAATGATTGGCATGTGCTAAAGTCTGGGGAGGTAAGGAGAGGTCAAAAGGTGGAGCATGGAGAATTTTTCAGGCAGTGAAAATATTCTATGATACCCTAATGATGGATACCTCTCATTATACATGTATCCAAACCCATAAAATATATACCAAGAGTGAGCTGTAAGGCAAACTATAGACTCTGGGGTGATTATGATGTGTCAGTGTAGGTTCATCAGTTGTAGCAAACATACCACTCCGGTTAGGGATGGTGAAAACTGGGGAGGCTGTGCGTGTATGGGAATGGGGGGTACCTAAGAAACATCTGTACCTTTTCCTCAGTTTTGCTGTCAACCTTAAATTCTTCTGAAAAAAGTCAATTTAGAAAATTGACCCCCCCAAAAAATCTTTTTAATTAATTGCCCCATTTGATTAGATAAGTTTTTTTAACACAGACTTCAAGAACAAGTTTATGGTTGCTGGGGGTGGGGGAGGGTAAGAATGGGGGGAAGGAGTAATTAGGGAATTTGGGAGGGACAGGTACACACTGCTATATTTAAAATGGATAGCCAGCACTGTATAGCACATGAAACTTTGCTCAATGTTATGTGTCAGCCTGGACGGGAGGGGAGTCTGGGGGAGAATGGGTACATGTATATGTATGATTGAGTCCCTACTCTGCTCACATGAAACTATGACAACATTGTTTATCAGCTATACCCTAACAAAATTTAAAAGTTTAAAACAACAAAAAACAGTTTTTAAGAAAAATTTCACTGAGGGTTAACTGAATTTTAAGGTACAGAGGAACAGTTTCTTAGCTAATGCTTTCACCTGTTTCAGATCTTGCAATGGGAGGGATCAACTTGGCCCTTTAAAAATGAGTGATAGTACATGGCTAACATCAGAAATTCATAATCCATTGGCTATAGGACAGTATGTGAACAATTGTTCAAATGGTAAGTTGGCACCCTGGGGCTGTGAGATAAAAATACAGCAGTGGTAATGTTCCTCCTTTGCCATATGACTGAGTGCCAGAGGCAGGTAAGTTTAATATCTCAGCTATTGAAAGCCCTGAAGTAAATTTTATAATGGCTGATATCAACCAGAGAATTTGGGGAGATAATGATATACGTTAATTGGAATTTTTAAACTTTTTATTCTGATTTTACAATAAATAAGGCAATTGATAACTGCCCTTTTGATCACTATTCTTTTAGTTATTTTTTACTGGTTAACTTAGAGATTATTTTGTCAGTTCCTCAACATAGCCTTATAGATTAATCACTACACTGGTTCTAAGTTTGTGAGTTACCAATCTTCTCTAGGGCTTTATTTTCCTATAAGCTTGATCATCTGACTACATTTAACACAGACTTTGGTGTTAGACATGAACTTGAAGCCTGACTCTTCTACGTTACCTTTATTCTCTCTGAGCTTCTGTTTCCTAATCTTCAAAAAGTAAATAATAAAACATGCAAATATATGTATATATATAAAATCCTGCAGTGCCTGGAACATAATAGTGATTATTAATTTGAGCATTTTCTGATAATTTAGAAAACTATACATCAAGTGCCATAATTCAGTACTGTTTTCCATGACCTGATAAAATGGTTCTGTTTCTAAAAAGTTTTCCACTTGTTCTTAGACAGAGCAGCTAATGTCTGTTATCAGGAATTTGATGTGCCTGCAGCTTTCCCTATAGAACTGAAGCAGTATCTTCCAAACACTGCCTACAGCTATGACAAACAAAGGTTAGTTCTTCTTGAAGAGTTTTTCCTATCTTCTGTCTTATGCTGTACCTTAAAATATATATATTTTTTAAGAAAAAACTAGAGAGTTTGGGTTTTTTTAGTGAAAAATTATAACTTAGATTTTTATGTTCATCATAAATGTGTTAATGTAGGTTATTTTCCATTTACAGTCATTACAAAATATTGGTTACATTCCCCATGTTGTAACTGCATCCTTATAGTCTGTCTTATACCCATAAGTTTGTACCTCTTACTCTCCTACCCTTGTATTTACCCTCCCACCCACTGGTAAGCACCAGTCTGTTCTCTGTATCTGTGAGTCTGCTTTTTCGTTGTTATATTCACTAGGATGTTGTATTTTTAGATTCCACATAGAAGTGATAAGAATAAATACTTATTTGTGGCTGCACTGCATCTTCTTTGCTGCGCACAGGCTTCCTCTAGTTGCAGGGAGCAGGGTCTGCTCTCTAGCTGCAGTGCACAGGCTTCTCATTGCAGTGGTTTCTCTCGCTGCAGAGCATCGGCTCTAGGCACACAGGCTTCAGTAGCTGTGGCGTGTGGGCTTACAATTGCAGCTCATGACTCTAGAGCTCTGACTCAGTAGTTGAGGTGCATGGGCTTAGTTGTCCTGCAGCATGTGGAATCTTCCCGGATCAGGTATCGAACCCGTCCCCAGCCTTGGCAGGTGGATTCTTCACCACTGAGCCACTAGGGAGGCCTAAGAATATGTGTATTTTTAAGGTAACATTTATTTTTGTGCATTAAGTGGAAAGTCTACTGAGAATACTCAACAATTTTTAAATATAAATAATTGTATATTTAAGAATTTTTTAAAAATTAACAATACTGTAGGAAGACATTACCTTCATATCATTTCACTTAGCTGCCAGTTGCTAGCAAACTTTATTTTATACAGGTCCTATTAAATTGTCCTTTGAAAATGAATGATATTTAAAACTTAGACAATTCCCTGTACTTAAAACTTGATAACTTTTAGTCTCTATATGTATGTGTGTGTGTGTTTTAACAATGAAGTTTTTTTAACCTGATATTCTGGGGCATAATGTTATTACTGTTCAGCAAGTACAGGAAAAGTTAGAAGAGTAAGAACATTGAAAGTATGCATATGTCTTATTGTGTCCATAAAAGGTATTTTTTTTTAAATTCCAGTAAATGTTAAGTAACATTTACAGCTTTGCAGAATACAAAGATACAAATTAATTTTTTTTGAAGTGTTGAACTATAATGTCATTTTAACATGCTTTTATGTTACCAGCTTTGAGGACGGGAACATAGAAACATTTTCAAAGAAGTAGTCAGTTGTATAAACTTTTTGATTTGTGGGCTTTTTAAATGATGCAAAATAAATACACTCTAAAATGCCTCCATCAGTGATGAAAGCTATTTCCTATGGAAATCAAATACATAAAGATGATAGTAAGGAATCTGAATAAAATTATCAATAAAATCCATCTTGATGGTATTAAAAATATGAGCTTGTATCTGTTAACACTCCTAACTTTTGCCTATGTTTCTTTTTGTTTTCAGTCCACTACGATGTGTCATTCTTGTTGCACTCAGGGACATTGAACAAGGAGAAGAGCTTTTTTCAAACTACTATACAATTGTCAGCTAACTCTATGAAACTACGTTTACTACTCAGTTATTGAGTTAATTCTAAATGTTTTTTGTAAGTTCCACTTGCAGAACAAATGTTTTGATACCTAATTGGAGTGGGAATTTTGTTTTTATTGATATTAGTATTTTAATTCATCATAAAACCTATTTGCTTCGTTACAATTTCAAATTTGTAATGCAATTCCAGTGTTAATTTGTTTTTCACCTAAGTACACAGTAGCTTACTAAATTAAAAGCCACCATGTGAACTTACAATTTTAACTATTCTTTTGATTCTCTTTAGTAGTTTATCAAATTTTAGCCAAGTCATCAGCAGTTCTTACACTGTTGATGTGTACTAACATCCACAAAACTTAATTTTTTCAGAATAAACCAAGACCAAAAATATTTGTTGTGTTGTCATGAACCTGGTAGGCTACAGTCCATGGGGTTGCTAAGAGTTGGACACGACTGAATGACTTCACTTTCACTTTTCACTTTCATGCATTGGAGAAGGAAATGGCAACCCACTCCAAGGTTCTTGCCTGGAGAATTCCAGGGATGGGGGAGCCCGATGGGCTGCCGGCTATGGAGTCACACAGAGTCGGACACGACTAAAGCGACTTAGCAGCAGCAGCAGCAGCATGAGTTAATTGGGATTTGTGTGTAATTTCAAGATTGTTTTAGCTGGTTAAGGGGGCAATGGGGAGTCATTATACTATTTTCTCTATTTGAACATTTACACACACATGCACACCTACAAAGCTTAATAGACTGTAAGAGATTGTTTTGGCATGGAAATATAAGATGGTGGTGGGAGGAACACCTATTCCCCATTTCTCATGTTTAGTGGGCTTCCATCAGTAATTCTGCCTCTTTCTCCACCTTTTGGAGGAAGAATGATTCTGTGAGATTATTTTTAGAGAAGAACTAGACACCATGGCCCCAACCCCACCAGTTCCCTCTCTGTGGACTCTCCCAGTAGTCTGGACTCTCCCAGTAGTCTGTTCTGGATGGTTCTCAGCCCTGGGTGGGGAGTAGCCTGTAGTCAGCCCAGCCAGGAAAGGAGTGAGTCTAGTTCAGAGGTGGAGTATCAAGTGAGCTGGCCTGGCATCAGCTCTAAAGCCACATTCTCCAGTTCTATTAGTAGGAGTTACTTTGATCTCCATCAACCTGACTCCTGCATCCAATCCTCAGCTCCATACTTGGATAGGGAGGGTGTTATTTATGGGCCTCTCCATGGCACCTGTACAACCAGATTCTGACCCTCTTTACTGCTACACCAACAGCTTTTCTCACTTGAGTTTATTGTAATTTCAGTAGCCTCCTGATTGCTTTCCATGTTTCCATTCCTGCCCCCTTTTCAGAATAGACAGCCAAGAGTGATTCTTTGAAGCACAAATCAGCTCCTGCTGGCATCTGCTCAGAACTCTGATTATTCCTAGTTTAGAATAAATGCCAAGTCCTTCACTACCTCTGATCTCACATCCTGCTCTCTCCACACAGCCTCAGCTGTCTCCTTGCCACTCCTGAGACTGCGGGGTGCATTCCCACCTCAGGGTTTTTGTACTAGTTCTGCCTCCAGAAACCTCCCCCCAAATAGCCATATAGCTCATTCCATCACCTTGCCTAACTAAGCTACTGAAATTTACAGTCCTCAGCCACCAACCCCTATTACTCCCCATTCATTTCTTTTATGCAGTGTTTATGATGTATATGGCACCCAAGTCCATGGGAGCACCTTTTTCTCAGCCTCATTTGTCTTATTTGTGCCCCCAAGGGAACTCACTTTGTTAAAAAGCCAAGGGCTCCCCTGGTGGCTCGGTAAAGGATCCACCTGCCAGTACAACAGACACGGGTTCAACCCCTGGTCCAGGAGGATCCCACATGCCTCGGAGCAGCTAAGCCTGTGCAACACACAGGCTACTGGACCCGTGCTCCAGAGCCCAGGAGCCTCAAGTACTGAAGCCCGAGCACCCGAGAGCCTGTGCTCCCCTCGAAGCCACCGCAATGAAAGGCCCAAGAACAGCAACCAGAGTAGTCCCCACTTGGTGCAACTAGAGAAAAGCCCTCGTGCAGCAACAAAGACCCAGTACAGCCAAAACTAAAATTATACATTCTATATATATATAAGCCAAGCTAGTTGAGCAAGAAGATCCTATTATCCAGAACTTTATGTTAAATACAGAAATGTAACTCCTGTGGTAGTGTTTGGTAGACTGATGCATTTAGGAGTAAAGTGTCAGACTTTTTAAAAACAATTCATTAAAAAATGCATGTAACATAGAGTACAAATATGGCACAACATTGTTCAATCAGGATTGTTCTTTATACTCTTTTTTAAACTTTTGTCTTAAAAGTTTTACTATGTTAAGTTGGGGATGAAGTTACCATCAGCTTAAGTGTAATATAGTGAAACAGATATCAAATTCATCAAACATTTACTGAATGCCTACTATGTGAAGGGTCCTGGAAGATTCAAAGAATAAAACTGTTCCTGCTGATAAAATGCTCACAATGGGAGAATAAAGCTTGCCCAGTATGATGACTTGGTCTGGACTAGAGAGATGAAGTTATTTTTTAAAAAGAAAACACTGCTATTTTTTAAAAAATCATTTTTTCCTTACTGGAATAACTTTTCAAGAGTTATAAATGACTTATTTTGTTTCTGAACATATTTATGAAATGCTTTTATTAATTCTATACCAGGAAACAACTTCATGGCAGTATTAGCTTTACTTGTGTAAACACAATCTCATCAAAATCTAGGTATACTATGAAGCATGTCTCTCACTGAAGTGAATGCCAGCTCTATTATATTAAGCCTGGAAAAATGTGAGCATTTCTGATCTAGGACTAGGACTTCAGTGACCCTGTTCAGTTTTGTTCAGAGAACCCAGCCAGCCACAGAAAAGAGAATACGGATTAGAGACTTACCTGGGTGGGAAATCTTAAACAGTGCTATACCCCAGGACTATTTTAAATTAAAAATGGAAGCATGTATAACTACCTACCCAATTTACAGATACCATGCAACCTTTGAAAAAGGAAGAGAAGCAGCATGCTGGAAAAGCAATCCATGGATGGATGGAATGGGTTAAGGTCTACAAGAGTCCTATTACTCTGCCCTCACTAGGCTCTCCTCCCTCCCCTAAAAGCCTAAAGGGCTGTGCTCCCGTATGGCACTCGGCTGCACACTTCACTGTATTCAGCCAAGAAACACTAGTGTTTCTCCCCACTTTGAAGGCACTTCTGTGTATGTGTCCACAAGGGAGGCCTGCTCATCAAGGCTGTTTGGTGTCTGTGAATGAAGAAATGTGATTATAGATGAGCAACTGAAGCAAAGATGTCCTCTTGTCCTTGTACAAAATCTGGACATTACGTGCCATCTGATCACTGCATATTAAGAAAGGAACTAGACAGAAAAAGCTCTGGTCAGAGCAAGTGAAATACGGGGACCAAACCTGTGAAATTAGGCCAAAGTGAGATATTTACCTTGGGAAGATGAAGACTTGGGGAAGTTATTTCTGGAGTCTACCAAACAGGAGACAGGGATCAAGACCATCCCCAAGAAAGAAATGCAAACAAGCAAAATGGCTGGCTGAGGAGGTCTTACAAATAACTGAAAAGAAAAGCAAAACGCAAAGGAGAAAAGGAAAGATACCCCCTTTGAATGTAGAGTTCCAAATAGCAAGGAGAGATAAGAAAGCCTTCCTTAATGATCAAGGCAAAGAAATAGAGGAAAACAACAGAATGGGAAGGACTGGAGATCTCGTCAAGAAAATTAGAGATATCAAGGGAACGTTTCATACAAAGATGTGCTNTTTACAAGGCCCAAGAGATTGGGCCTCTTTATCTTGCATGCTGGGAGTGTCCAGCAGGTACAGTGCTTTGTGTTAAGGCTGGAGGAGGCTGTGAGTACAGAGGTCACGGACTCTGTTCATAGAATCAGTTCAACCTCAAATGTCCAGCTGGAATGGCCTTATCAGTCAGTATTACCTCAGTTCCCTCTAAGCATTAAAATCCTCCACAGCAAACTCCTGTAAAGTTCCTATGGTGAGGGGTCTCCCTCAGAGAAAATCAGGAAGCAAGGCAAGGTGGTAGCTGACTCAGCTTGGCCAATCAGACGGAGGATGAGGAAAGATAAAACCAAGTGTTGCAAGCAAGAAGGACTGGCGGAAAGAAAGCAGCACAGAGTGGGACTAAATGGTGGTGAGGGGGTAGGGTTCAAGAGCTGTGACATTTACAGAAACACGCCAGAGGAATGGCTTTCTCAAGAGAATTTTATGATTCAAGTGATCAGAATAAAACATTTATTTTTGTCACTGACAACATATTTGCATTTCACACAATTTGTCATGGTGGTAGAGATCTAGGAAAGAAGAAAATGTATACACTGTTACACACTGAACATGAAGTCAGGATGCCTTACTTAGCCAGTAGGTTCAGGGTCATATTTAAGGAGTGAGAACTCCTACCCTCACGCTTTCCATATCACCTCCCACTGATGAGGGTACTTGGGGGCAAAACTTGCCTGCAGTGGTGGCCTGGCGGAAGTTGATAGAAGACAGCAAACCTCTATTCTAATTTATCAGATTCTATCCTGAAGCAGAATAGAACCAGAAGCCTCCATCTAAACAACCTGTCTGTGGTGACTGCTCCCTTCAGAATTCCCAGGGCTTCCAGCTTGGGCCCATTCCCAAATCTTGGGACCTGCCTGGTTTCTCTGAGGTATGTTTCAGTTAGGGAACAAGGTGAAGTCGCTCAATCGTGTCCGATTCTTTGCGACCCGTGGACTGTAGCCCGCCAGGCTCCTCCATCCATGGGATTCTCCAGGCAAGAATACTCGAGTGGGTTGCCATTTCCTTCTCCAGGGGGTCTTCCCAACCCAGGGATTGAACCCGGGTCTCCTGCATTGGAGGCAGACGTTTTAACCTCTGAACCACCAGGGAACAAAGGATCCTATTATTCCCGAGGGAACTCTCTATTAAAGAGGTTTAGTAGAACTTTCTAGGGACTTTAAACCCTGAGCTGAAAGACAATGGAGCTAAGAGAATAGATAGATTTACAGACATTACAATAACAACTTACTCTTCACTCCCTCTTTTGACTGTGGATAGGAGCCTCTGCTGCTTTTATGTTTTGGTTACAAGGGAGCAAAAATAGCCACCTCCCTCCATGTAAAATGATATTGAAAAAAAAAAACCAAAACCCACAGTGGGTTTTTCTTCTGGTTACTGCATGATTTTGACATAATACCTTGAGATAGAAAAACAGAAACTATGTATGTAGGACCAGGATCTGGGGACCAGTCATCAGGTCTCGCTGGAGAATGTAGGTGTTATAGAAAGTCATGAGAGAATGGTACAGAGGAGCCAGAATTGGTGGTGAATTGGGTTTCTAAAGTGACTTGAGGTAAGCGTTATTTATGTGAAGACAGTACATCCCACCCCCAGATGCTGACACCAACAGACAGAGACAAGAACAGCAAGCAGCTATTCAAGGAGGGTTCTGGTGAGTCCTGCTGACCCAGGCTGAATTAGGAGATGCAGTTCTGGGTACACGGGAAAGGGGTTAACAGAACTAAGGGGACAGTGAAGTAAGAAAGAGCAGTTTTGAGAGAGAGAGTCCAGGAGGGATGCTCCTTGCTGGCGTGAAGGTGAAGAATACTCCACAAGAGATGTGCGGAGAATACGGGGCACCAGAGCCCAGGACAAACTGAATAGAATAAAGGAACCAGTGATGCATATATAAAATAGATAACCTACAAAGACCCACTCTATAGGCCAGGGAAATCTACTGAGTAATTTGTAATAAAGGAAAAGAATCTGGGACTTCCCTGGTGGTACAGTGGGTAAGAATCCAACTGCAAACATGGGGGACACAGGTTCAGTCCGTGGTCCAGGAAGATCCCACATGCCAAAGAACAACTAAGCCCACGTGGCACAACAACTGAAGCCCTAGAGCCTGTGCTTGGCTAAACAGAGTGAGCATGAGGGGTAAGCAAGATTTTAGGAGGAGATTCTCAAGTCCGTAATCTTTAAACTCTGACATGCTAACCACACAAAATCCCAGTTTTCCAAATGCCTTAGTCCTATAAACTTCTAGTGTCCCAGGTACAGAGGAAAGGCCATAAGGGATACTCATAGAAATCATAAGTATCTTCACATCCAGGAAAGAGGACCCCCAAAATTGATGTCCAAGCATGCTCCCTGCTATGTCCAGCTGGCACAGTGACCCTGGGAAATTAAACATGTAGGTGAGGTCAAAGCAGACATGTATGCCCTTTGCATGGAGTTCTGAGCTGGAAGATCTGGTGTAACTTTGAGAGCTTCCTTCTCCACCAGTAGTGAGCAATAAAGGAGATTCAAGTAAGCCCAAGGCTGAAGGCCATTGTGAAATATATCTCATGCTTTTAAATTGGTAGGTGGCCATGTCAAGCACTTTATGAATTAATTAAAACTATAGCAGTAAAACAAAGTGAGTGAAGTGAGTGAAGTCGCTTAGTCGTGTCCAACTCTTTGCGACCCCATGGANCTCCACCAGTAGTGAGCAATAAAGGAGATTCAAGTAAGCCCAAGGCTGAAGGCCATTGTGAAATATATCTCATGCTTTTAAATTGGTAGGTGGCCATGTCAAGCACTTTATGAATTAATTAAAACTATAGCAGTAAAACAAAGTGAGTGAAGTGAGTGAAGTCGCTTAGTCGTGTCCAACTCTTTGCAACCCCATGGACTGTATGTAGTCCACCAGGCTCCTCCATCCATGGGATTTTCCAGGCAAGAATACTGGAGTGGGTTGCCATTTCCTTCTCCAAAGGTAAAACAAAGCCCCACAGCTAAAGAGAAGTTAACATAAACCTAACATATGCAAGAAGTCTAACATAAAGCAATAATTTTAAAAAACAATTAAAACTCATATAGTCCTTACATTGTGCAGTGTTAATATGTTTAATCCTCACAATGTCCCGATATAGTATGCATTTCTATTACCCTCATTTTATAGATGAGGAAACTGAGGTATGGGGAGTTTAGGACTTGCCCAAGGATATGCAGCCAGTTAGTGAAAAACAATTTAAACCCACAGAGCCTAGAACTACACTTAACTGGCTTGCTGCTTTACCAGGCGTGATGCAGAGAAATCACAAATACAAATAGCCAGTAGATGTGTGTCATAGTATTACTTATAAACCAACCAATGAGATGACTTGGGGAAAGATTACATCAATGTAAAACTGTCATTGCTAGAAAAATGCAAACTAAAGAGATCATCATAAAAAATTTATGGAACTCAAGAATATGTCTGGGAACTTGCAAGGGTTTGAAAAACACTGCTCAGGTTCAAGCAGGCTGTGTGTGGAGGAGAAATTTGGTGGACAGCCCACCTTTTGTCTCTCTCCCATGAATTCCATACCCTACAGTGAAGTCAAATCATATCCAATCAAACCACTTCCCTCCTTATAAATCATCAGTGGCTCCATCGTAATTACTACAGAATAAAGTCTAAATTCCTTGGTGTGATCACTAGGCGCCCCCTAATCCAGTCTCCATTAAGGGAGGCCTTCAACATTCCTCCTCTGCATCACAAATCTGTAGTCACAGAAAACTTCTGTCCCGGCCTCAAACACGCCATGCTTTTCCATTTCTCCCAAATGAGGTCAGAAGACCATCAGTGCTAGAATCAACTGAAGGCCTTTTTTAGAAACATTGATTCCAGGATTTAAATGAAATGTAACGCTTTGGCATTTAGCTGAGGAAACGGTATTTTAACAAATTCTGCATGCAGTTTATTTTTCGCATACATTAATATTTGAAGGCCACATCTCATTCCTTATGATGATTTCCTCTTCCTGTCTGTCACTCCACATTTCAAATATCATCTCCTTAAGATAAGTCTTTTTAACCCTCTCCTTCCCCAGACACAATTGACCCCTTTCCCTTTCTGTGCTGCCACTTTACCTTTTCATACTTCTATTCTGCACCTGTGGGGCCTTATTTTTTTAACTCACGTATTTTTATTGGAATATAACTACTTTACAATGTGTTAGTTTCTGCTGTACCACAACATGAATCAGCTATATGTATAGCTCCCTCTTGAATTTCCCTCCCACTGCCCACCCCTTCAGGTCATCTCAGAGCACCGAGCTGAGCTCCCTGGGCTATACAGTAGCTCCCCACTAGCTGTTTTACCCATGGTAGCGCTTATTTTTGTGATCCAGGCTGATCTGTGATCTAGATCTGAGATTTCTTTCAGGACCTTAATTCATCCGCCAGCAAGTTTGCATTGAATTCTGGAGTTCAGCTGTTGGAGGGGGCAGCCTGGAGACCATGGAGCCTGGAGTCTGATGGAGTACACAGAAGCACAATCAAAAGGAAGTGTGCCAAGTGCCCTGAGAGGCAGACAGTGGGCTGTGTGAGGCTACAGGGGCACTCAGACAGGAGATGCAGACCAGGAAGCTTCTCAAGGAACTGATGTCTCCGTGGATATCTGTGAAAGGAATGATTTATCCAAGGGAAGGAGGAGAGTGTATGCCAGCTGAGGGAAAAATGTCCCAAGGCCCAGGGTGTATTCGTGTGTGAGAGAGAGAGGGAGGAAGAGATATTCAGGGTATCCTCCATAATAACCGGATGTACATTTCTACCTGGGCTTTTCCCCTCAGTTTTCCTCCTCACAATTAGTTTAAAGCCATATTCAACAGATTTGTCTGTTTTGGAGAAAACGGATTCTTCCCAGACACAGTCAGATGGACTCTTTAGCCTTAAACCCAAAATTAATCTCTCTCTCTTTCTCATCTTTCCACCTCTGTGTGCATATACATGTGTTATCATGAATGAATGAATGATGGATACATATATTATATAATTAATTAGAACATCATGATATAGTTGATATAGTAGGAAAAAGCATAGTATTTCTAAAGAGCATGATCTTTAATTATCCTAGTTTCAAATTCCAGCTTTGTCAGTTCCAGGTAAGTGACTCAGGACAGGCTATTTATCTTTCTGAATATCTTTTTTATATATAATGGATATAGTAGTATTTATCTCATAAGAATATTATCACAACTAGATAACCAATGAGCTTCCCAGGTATTGCTAATGGTAAAGAACCTGATCGCCAATTCAGGAGACATAAGAGACACAGGTTCAATCCCTGGGTCAGGAAGATCTCCCTGGAGGAGGAAATGGCCACCCACTCCAGTATTCTTGCCTGGAAATCTCATGGACAAAGGAGCCTGAGAGGCTACAGTCCATAGGATGGCCAAAAGTCAGACAGGACTGAAGCAATTTATGCGTGTGTTAGATGACAAATAGAAAGTACCTAATATGATGCCTGGTATATAGTAGGCTTTTTTAAAAAAGAGTAACAGGTAATAATAAGAGTATGACTTTAAAATCCCAGATTCACCCCATAACTAAACCTGTATGACCTTGGGGAACAAGCTGATTTAGTCTTCCTTGGTCTCCCCCAGAGGCTCCCTCATGTGGAGAACAAATGTACACAGGAAACACCGTACAAGTGATTGTTATGGTAATTTAATTATTACTTCCTATTACAAATATATTTTGTCTGGCACTTTTGGCACATAACTACATTATTTATGTTTCAAAGGTTAGCATTTTGAAAGAAATCAGATGATTTTTCATCTGTAAAACATCTTTATTGTACACTACAGATAAACCATTATTTTAAAAAACACTTCCAATTACTGGTGACTACCACAAGGTGGCTCCAGACCATTTCTATTATTTGGACTTTCCTGGTGCAGATAATAATTAAATAATAATTTCCTGGTCCAAATAATAAATACTAATTATATAAATAATAATTTTTGTTATTTCAATTCAGTTCAGTTCAGTCACTCAGTTGTGTCCAACTCTGCGACCCCCATGAATCGCAGCACACCAGGCCTCCCTGTCCATCACCAATTCCCGATGTTCACCCAGACTCACATCCATTGAGTCAGTAATGCCATCCAGCCATCTCATCCTTGGTTGTCCCCTTATCCTCCTGCCCCCAATCCCTCCCAGCATCAGAGTCTTTTCCAATGAGTCAACTCTTCACATGAGGTGGCCAAAGTACTGGAGTTTCAGCTTCAGTATCACTCCCTCCAAAGAAATCCCAGTAAATCTCCTTTCTAAAAGTTGTTTTTCAAGAAATACCGTGAAAACAACCATGTTGTTGTTTTATAAAAAAAAAAGAGAGAGAGCATATAAAACAAACATTTTCTGTTTGTCTTCCTTGCTAAAGGTCTAATTTTAATTGAGGAATATATATGTGACATATAAGAATATATATTCAGATAATTTCATCATGCTTTATAGTCACTCATTTGTTTCATTTTATATATTATTATTATTGTCTGAAATTACATTTCTATTCCTTGTTCATTTAAGCTTGAATACTAGAGAATTTTTATAAGTGACGCCAAAAATCTAGTTATTAGGGAGTATCAGAATAAAGAACTGACTTTTTTTTTCCGGAAGTTTTTTTATTTAGAAGATTGATTTCAGCATACTTCAGCTTTTGAGTTTAACTTTTCAAAATAAATGAAACTTATAGGGCTTTTAATAATGTTTTTGTGGCATTCACTTTTGTAGTTCAAGATTCCAAGTGCTTCAGATAAATTGATGTAAGAATTAATGTGGAAAGATACAGGTGTAGTCAAATCATTAATGCATTCACTCTTAGTTCTGCCTCGGTGCTGCCTTTGTTTACTCTGGAGCTTTTTCAGTTTGAAATGTTGAAACTATTACTTGTGAGATAAGATGTTTGCTTTCTCATTGATCTCCCTGGAAAGTGTGAGTGAGAGTCAGACACTGTTGTTAAATCTTTCTCCCAGCTGACTGTTGAGAGTTTAATTTTAGCATTTTGTTTCTGCTCGAAATCGGGAGTGGTGCTGTTTTTCTCTTCCTGGGAAAACTGCTGGCTTACACTTCCTTAGCTTTCCTCCAGCATGGACTTCTAGATAAACTGTTAAAAGGTTCCTTTCTGGCCCCGATTTTCATTTCTTAGGAGACTATGTTTTACATGCAAATTTTGTAATACATAATACTTTTTACATAAGCAGAGTCCCGTCTTGAGTAGTAGGCAGAACATATGGGCTTCTCTGATGGCTCAGATGGTAAAGAATCTGCCTACAATGCAGGAGACCTGGGTTTAATCCCTGGGTTGGGAAGATCCCCTAGCGAAGGGAATGGCAACCCACTCCAGTATTCTTGCCTGGAGAATCCCGTGGAGAGAGGAGCCCTGCGGGCTACAGTTCATGGCGTTGCAGAGTCGGACACGACTGAGCGACTAACGACTTTTGGAACATAGCCCAGACTCAGATGCACGTGCGTAAGCACCATGTATTTGGAAAGTGTATTGCATATCTATGGAATATATCATCTTATTTACATCTGGATTTGAACCTGGGATTGGTGCAGGACCTCTGATGAAGACTCATAAACCGGTTTACCACAGTCCTACCTTCTTTTCTGTTACTTGTCAGCTTTGTTCATTCACACAGTCTGACTGGACTCAACATGTTTGAACTTGTGACCCCTGCCTTCGGTGTTCTGAATCAGGGCAGGAAATACAAACACATCTAGAGGAAGAGAGAGGTGGGAGAAAGTTGTCTTGTAGCTGGGTAATTAATTTATAAACTGGGGGGTAACTTGGCTGTAACAGCATTAAACAGGACTTTCGAATCTCATGTTCAGAAGCATAAATGAGCTAAAGGATTCTTCCACCTGTATACTTCTGTGACTCACTCATTTTCTTCAATTGTAGTTCTTTTACAGTATTATGCATGTTACAGGTGTACAATACAGTGATTCACAATTTTTAAGGTTATACTCCAATTATAATATACTCATATAATATTATTATAAAATATTGGCTATATTCCCTATATTGTACAATATATCCTTGTAGCTTATTTTATACCTAATAGTCTCTACCTCTTAATTTCCTAACCCTATACTGTTCCTCCCTTTTCCTTCTCCCCACTCATAGGCATGAGTTTGTTTTCTACATCTGTGTCTTCTTTGTTATATTCACTAGTTTGTTGTATTTTTTAGATTCCATATACAAATGATATCATAAAGCAAAGGAAATAAAACTGAAAATAAACAAATGGAACCCAATTAAACCTAAAAGCTTTTGCACCCAGCAAAGGAAACCACTGACAAAATGAAAAAAAAACCTACTGCATGGAAGAAAATAGTTGCAAATGATATGACCAATAAGGAATTAATATACAACATACATAAACAACTCATACAACTCAATATCAAAAAAACAAGCAAACAATGACCGAAAACCTAAATATTTCTCCAACTAGGAAATGCAGATATCCAACAGGCACATGAAAAAATGCTCAGCATGGCTAATCATCAGGGAAATGCAAATCTCACTCATTTTTCACAGAACTTAGAACAGAAAAAGGGCATATATAGTATGGAAAGCCTGTGCGATAATGAACATGAAATAGTTAAATATTTGACCCTAACTATGCGTTTCTCTGTAGTACAACTAAGGAAGCAACAGGGAGTACAAACGTCTCTTCAGCGGAGGAGTTACTCAGGTTACAGCAAATCCAGAAGTTGTTCAGCCAAAATAGAGAACAGGACGGATCATTCTCAATGAAGGGCCAACCCAAGTTCTAGAATACTGTACAAACCCAGAAGCACCATTTCAGAAGATAAGTAGCTAGGGTGAGTGCTTTGTTAATAATGCCACGGGGAGAAAGAACTTCGCTAAGCTTTGCATAATTCTGAGCACAGGCAGCTATAACCAAAGACAGAAATTACTTAGAGCCTAACTCTGAGTGACCGCAGATGGAGAGAGAAATCTCTATAACTAGCAATTAAGTCAATGATATAAAAAAGCAGCCTAGTGGGGATGAGTTGAGGATATAAATCCACAACAAAGAACAAACAAGAGGGTAGAGTATATAGTTGATTAAGTTAGACATTTCTGTTCATAAAGGTGAGTTTGTGTATAGTTAAAATATATGTTTAAAGCACACTCTTGTCTGGAAAATCCTCCCATGGACAGAGGAGCCTGATAGGCTACAGTCCATGGGGTCACAAAGAGTCGGACATGACTGAGCGANATATAGTTGATTAAGTTAGACATTTCTGTTCATAAAGGTGAGTTTGTGTATAGTTAAAATATATGTTTAAAGCACACTCTTGTCTGGAAAATCCTCCCATGGACAGAGGAGCCTGATAGGCTACAGTCCATGGGGTCACAAAGAGTCGGACATGACTGAGCGACTTCACTTTCACTTTCAGTTAATTAACCTAAAAGAGCCCTGGTATTCAGAATTCTCAACCAGGTTCTTATTTTAAGTCCATTAGCAAACATCTCCCAGTTACATCAATGGAAGAAAGCTACACCTGATGTGGGTTCTTCCTGTCACCTGACTTATACCTGGTTATAGGTGACTTATAATATACAGACATGAACAACTGTGGAACAGAGTTGGCAGACTAGGGTGACACAGTGCAGGCACAAACCTTGACGTGACACTCACTCTCTCAATTTTAAGGTACAAAAATTTTAAGGTGCAAAATTTAGGATACAGGGTCATCGCCCACATTAAATTTTGCATCCTAGGTACCCCTTAGTCCCAGTTCAACATTTAGTTACTCCCCTCATATTCATCTTTTTCATACAGTCCAAGGGGGGCATATTTGGTGTTGTTGCCACTATTTTGAGGAGAAAGCTTGGCAGGAAGGACTGGATTCTTTACCTGCATCATTGCCAACATGTCTCCTTCCACCACCGGCTGTTCAGTAAGACAGACAGGCAACGTCAGCTGTCTTAATTCCACCCACCCCAGCAGCTGCCTGGACCTGCTCCAGGCAGTACACAACAGGTGTGTGTGTGTGTGTGTGTGTGTATTAGAGAGATGCTTTCAAGAAGTGTGTGTGTGTGTGTGGTATGTATTAGAGAGATGCATGCTTTCAAGNTTCCACCCACCCCAGCAGCTGCCTGGACCTGCTCCAGGCAGTACACAACAGGTGTGTGTGTGTGTGTGTGTGTGTGTGTGTGTGTGTGTGTGTATTAGAGAGATGCTTTCAAGAAGTGTGTGTGTGTGTGTGTGGTATGTATTAGAGAGATGCTTTCAAGACGTGTCATGACCTAAACTGTTCTTCAGACATTTTTCTGTAAATCTCTTTATAACGTATCCTAGTTAGATGATGTAACACATACAATTTTCAAAGCAATTTTAAAAATCTATCAGCTGTTTGATGCTGTTGCAATCTGATATCCCAATCTTGAAAAAAAAAATTTAAGACCTAAAAAGATTATTTTACTAAATTATACACTTTCGGAGTTAAAAGAAAACTTCAAACATCCTTTTCACACCTTTAATGTTAGATATTTTTAAAAGGTGTATTCTACTGCAGAATAAAATTTTACTCTTTTATAGAAGTATTATGTGAAATTTTCAAATGTCCTTAATAATTCAATTAAACATAAATATGTAGGTGTCTACAATGTACCCAGACAAATGAAATTAGAGTAAAGGGATATACTCTATATGTCTTTTGAGGGTCATAGTGTTTGAAAAAAATGACAATCCTAAAGACTAATGTGATTTGATTGTACAGAAGATATTGAGAAATTAATGAGTCAATACCAGTTACAACAGAAAAATTGTACAAGCAAAAGACACTTTGACCTTATAAAGAATGAAAATTACTCTGAGTGTCTCTATTATCTGAAACAAGATAATGTGAGCACAGGGAAGTAAAGCAAAGATTTTTATCTGGGATGATTACAAATCTATTACCTAGTAGCATTTTCAATAGGATTCTTTCAAGTACTCAAAAGCAATAAAGTTAGAAGGGTAATATATATTTTCTACATTAAATGAGTTTCAGGAAGGGGTGAGTGTCTCTTCAAGACATAGATATTATCTCATAGCATTAGTAATTCAACATCCTATAATCAACCTGATAATATAAAATAGACCATGAGGCAATAGCTCAGGGTAAATGGCTTGCATGTTCACTCACTCAGTGGTGTCTGACTCTTTACAACCCCATGGACTGTAGCCCTCTGTCCATGGGATTGTCCAGGCCAGAATACTGGAGTGGCCTGCCATTTCCTACTCCTACTCCTATTCCTGACCTAGGGATTGAGCCTGCGTTTCCTTAGTCTCCTGCGTTAGTAGACGCATTCTTTACCACCGAGCCACCTGGAAGCTAAATGGCTTGGGTTCACTCAGTTGAATGTATTGAAAATAATGAATAGAATACACTTTACCTACTTAGGAAACTTCTGCAAATAGGCAAACCATTCGTCTCTCAGAAGCCATGTAAAATCAGTGTTTTGAGTTATACTTAATATGTGCTTAGTCTCTCAGTCATGTCCGATTCTTTGTGACCCAATGGACTATAGCCCACCAGGCTCCTCTGTCCATGGGGATTCTCCAGGCAAGAATACTGCATTGTGTTGCCATGCCCTCCTCCAGGGGATCTTCCCAACCCAGGGATCAAACCCAGGTCTCCAGCACTGCAGTTGCTTTACCGTCAGCCACTAGGGAAGCTGAAGAAGCCTAGCCTATCCCTTTTCCAGGCATTCTTACTGACCTAGAAATCAAACCAAGGTCTCCTGCACTGCAAGGGGATTCTTTACCAGCTGAGCTACCAGGGAAGCCCCTCAATTATATACTAATTGAGATAAACTCAACACAGCAACATACCCATTAGAATATATTTATAGAAGTTTCAGATTTAAGGCTTAAAAGTCTTAATTCAATCACTTCAAATTAAAAAGAAAGAGATACCTAAAATAAGTTGAAAGCTAATGGTTCCAACTTAAAGC
Source organism: Neotragus pygmaeus (assembly GCA_006410875.1). Lineage (NCBI taxonomy): Eukaryota > Metazoa > Chordata > Mammalia > Artiodactyla > Bovidae > Neotragus > Neotragus pygmaeus. The sequence continues at coordinate 327,698 of SJYV01047921.1, read as the reverse complement.
ATGTTTTTCCCCAGATTAAATAAGCAATGCATCTAATTTTAGTAAATACAGAAATTTAGGAAGAAAGAAAAGAAGGAACGAAAATAGGCAAACAAAAGTACACATATCCTCCCACAGGGCAGGTTTCTAGTGGCCAAAAATTCTAAACATGACCAAAACTCATGCATATACAGATGATCATGCCTTTCTGCGTATCAGTGAATCAGAGGTTTTTTTGTTTTGTTTACTTTTGATTTTCTATGATTTTCTTCTCTTTTTTACTTTTTCTAGCTTTATAACATCTTCCTATATTTTTTTTAATGTGAGGTCAAAATTTTTTAAACAAAAAGATGAATGGTCTAAAGGTAAATTAGTGGATTTAGTCTCTGGATATGGGAATTTTAGACCTGGGTTGGAGAATTCCAGGGATGGCAGAGCCCAATGGGCTGCCGTCTGTGGGGTCGCACAGAGTCAAGACACGATTGAAGCGACTTAGTAGCAGCAGCAGCAGACCTGGGTTGGTCCACTGAATCTTAAGGTCCACATGGTCTCAAAGACCCTTCAGTCAGGTATTCAGAATTCTTCGAAGGCTTCTAAACCCTTACAAACTTCAAACAATTTCTTGACTTAAAAAAAAAATGCTATATACCATTCATTTCTCCTGATATTTTCTTGTTGCTTATATCACCAAACTGGAATGTGTACTCCAGGAGATTACAACCATTATCTATCTTGTTCAGTGCTACATACAGAACAGCAATACCTGATACAGAGTAAGAGGTCAATAAAAGCTTTATATAACCCAAATATAAGCTAAGTTTTTCCCCAAAAAAATTATAGAATAGAAAATAACTATATATACATACATACATATATATATATGTACGAGTCCTTATACAGTCTACTGCGTTATGAACACTTTCATAAGCCATAAAATACTGCTTAAAATGTTAGACAAAAATGAGCCAGCAATTTATTTTCTAAAACTATTGCTAGTTTTCATGTTTTTAAAGATCATCTGTTGAAATTAGTATAAAAGAAGGCAAAGAAGGTTAACAATTTCAGTGCATTTTAACATTATGTTTGCAAGAGTTGGAGGCCATTATAAACGAATACTTTTAAACCTTAAAAAGTAGTAAAAGTTATTGCATTACAAAGATTAGGAAGATGAACCTAGAGGAAGAATAAAAATGAAAACGAAATTGTACTAATGTTTGTGAATGGGGACCTTCAGTGTCCACATCACACACACAATCACTTTGTGCTATATCTCAAAAGAACTGATAAGTGATGCTGCTACGATGATTTTAAAATACTCTGCAGATGACAAAAACACTGTCAAAGATGCATCTGAAGAGGTTAGATGTTTTTAAGTGCAACTAAGGGAAAAAATAATATTTCTAAATTACTCTATTTAGATAAAATGTAATTTAAATGTATGTGTGGCTAAAGTAATAAATTTAATTCTATAAATAGACAAGTTACTGTTTCATCAGCATCCTTTACAATTTACATTTTCCCAAAGGACACCAGACTTACTCGGGGGAATCTTCTCACTAGAGTAAATAACAAGTCTATTTTAAAATACATCCTGTTGGACATAGATAATAGACTAGTGGTTGCCAAGGGGGAGGAGGGTGGGAGAGGGACTAACTGGGAGTTTGGGATTAGTAGATGCAAACTGGTATATACAGGATGGATAAACAGCAAAATCCTGCTGTGTAGTACAGGGAACTATATTCAATATCCTATGATAAACCACAACAGAAAAGTATATGAAAGAGTACTGAGCCACTCTGCTGTACAGTAATAATTAATACATTATAAATCGATTACACTTCAATAAAAAATTAAAATAAAACACACTCTTATATACTGTGTGCTATTTCAATAAGAAATTTTATTTCTTTTAGTTCTGTAAAATACTAAACTATCTTTTTAAAGTATTGCTTCTCACCTATTTCTTCCATCGTCTTTTTCTAAAATTCCTAGTAAACAGCTTTGGAGTCTTTCTATAGCACATTATGGCTGACTTCCATCTCATAGATATTTTGCAATGTTTTACCTCCTAGGACTAGATTCTTTGTATATTTTTCAGTATCTTCTACCTATTAAAATTTCCTCTTTAACTGCATTAGTGTTGAGTTAATCCTGTTTACTTTTTTCTATAACAGTACTTTTTGTTTCCAAGGTTTTTACTTAATATTTTTTCATAAGCTTCTGCTTTGGTTTTTCATAATTTTTATATTCTCAAGATTGTTATTTTTTCATCTTGCTAACAAATCTCAAACATACTTGTCTTAGTTTTTCAGATTCCTCTTATTTTCATTTCATCCAGAGTGATCATACACCAANAACAGTACTTTTTGTTTCCAAGGTTTTTACTTAATATTTTTTCATAAGCTTCTGCTTTGGTTTTTCATAATTTTTATATTCTCAAGATTGTTATTTTTTCATCTTGCTAACAAATCTCAAACATACTTGTCTTAATTTTTCAGATTCCTCTTATTTTCATTTCATCCAGAGTGATCATACACCAATCTTAAATTTTCTTGGTTATCTTTTCAATTATAATAATTCTGATATACTTTGGAATTTGGCTTTCAAGCTGATTTTTATGGGGCGGTGGGGGATCTGTCATATTCTTTGCTTGATTTTTATGCTCTTGCTTTATAATTATTTCTCCAGGAGATGCATCACCTGGACCACTAGGGACCACAATCCAGAACAAGGTCTTGCATAGGTGACTGAGCTTACTTTGGGATGAACAGAGGCAAATGCAGATCCAGGCACCGTGCTAGTGAGCACCTTGGCACAAGTCCTGGATACAAGGCAGTTTTTATGCCCTCCCTACATTCTTGTTTAGCAATGTTATATAAGCTAAAACCCTAGCTGTTGGTCAAAAGCTTTTTTTTTTTTTNAGGAGATCCAACCAGTCCATTCTGAAGGAGATCAGCCCTGGGATTTCTTTGGAAGGAATGATGCTAAAGCTGAAACTCCAGTACTTTGGCCACCTCATTTGAAGAGTTGACTCATTGGAAAAGACTCTGATGCTGGGAGGGATTGGGGGCAGGAGGAGAAGGGGACAACCGAGGATGAGTTGGCTGGATGGCATCATGGACTCGATGGACGTGAGTCTGAGTGAACTCCGAGAGATGGTGATGAACAGGGAGGCCTGGCGTGCTGTGGTTCATGGGGTCACAAAGAGTCAGACAAGACTGAGCGACTGAACTGAACTGAACTGAAAAATGACTTAATTTCCAAATATGCCACTAAAGTTCATTTATTGTAAGGCCTTATGAGCCAGTGACCTTTAGAGGTCATATAGCATTTTGTTGAGCTGATGAAAAATGCAGACCCCTAATGTAGAAAAATACCTGTCTCTAGAAAGTTAAAAAATTTACACACAATTTTAGGGTGTCTACAGATTGCTGAAATCCATCTTCATCCACCTGGGGAGAAGTCTGTTTGAATGCGTACCCTTATGGTTTGTGAGTGTTAATAGTTCAGCAAAGCCCCCTCAAGTTTTAGCACTTGAAGATAGCCTGAAACTTGAAAGTTGCTACATTTAAGAGACCAGGTTTAAGAAACAGGAAATCCAGAGGCAATAATGCAGATTGTATAAGAACCTTTTACATGGTCCCTCTGCCTCCAGTTTTCTCCCTTCAATCCATTCTCTACTAGTCAGCCAGAGGAATAATTACAAAGTGAGTCTGACTATAACCTGCTCATGCATAAAATACTTCAAGATTATCATTTTGCCCTAGGTATAGGTCTAGGTTATCTTCCCTCATAGCTCAGTGGGTAAAGTATCTGCCTGAAAGGCAAGAGATCTGGGTTTGATTCCTGGGTCGGGAAGATCACCTGGAGAAAGAAATGGCAACTCTCCAGTATTCGTGCCTGGAGAATCCCATGGACAGAGGGGCCTGGCAGGCTAGAGTCCATGGGGTCTAAAGTGTCGGACACGACTTAGTGACTAAACCATGCAGCCACCTAGGTTACAGGCTGTTGTTGGTGAAGAGTGAAGTACCACCTTCAATTGTTTTCATTGCCTTGCCCTTCAGCATCACCAGGGCTTCCCTGATAGCTCAGTTGGTAAGGAATCTGTCAGCAATGCTGGAGACCTTGGTTTAATTCCTGAGTTGGGAAGATCCCCTGGAGAAAGGAAAGGCTACCCACTCCAGTATTCTGGCCTGGAGAAGGCCACAAAGAGTCAGACACAACTGAGTGGCTTTAACTTTCAGCATCACTAGATGCTTTTTAAAATACCAATGCATGGGTACCACCCTTGACCAGTTACCTTAAAATCTCCTGAGGGCAAAAAGGAGTGACTTATAGGAAGGGGCAGAGTCTAGCATTAAAAAAAAGAAGGGAAGGGGAGAGGAGGAAAACACTTCCTAAGGAGATTTGGTTGTGTAGGTGAGTCAGGACTGAACTGATCCCAGTCTAGGACTCACCCTCTAGGTCTTCTACATGTTCTTCCTTCTGCTTACCAGTTTTCTCCTTCTGTTTCTTCACTAAGCTAACCCTACCCATCCTTATTTCTGAAATCAAAATTCCCGAAGCTGGAGCCCTCCATGGCTCATCTCTGATTACACTGTAAGCAGTTTGTAAGTTTGGTGTTTGGGATACTTTTTCAATTCTAGAACTAGAGCCTAGTACTAAATCTAACATATTAAGTAGCCACTTGTAAGTAGTTAATGAATAAGAAAAAATTCAGGATCTGTATATTAGTATATGCAGATTACACCCAAGTTTACTGGTTCTGCTCTTAGAAAGGTGTATGATACCTCAACAGGGAACCTCGATGGTGCACATGAGAACTTTTCTGTTTGTTCAGATCTCTCTTAAAAGATGGTAGCCAGAAAGGGTGATCAAACAAATCTGTTTGGTATTCAAGCTCTTCATCTTTTAAAATTATCTTTCTAAGCCTTCTTCTTAGCATCTAAAGGTAGCTGGAAATACTGTAGTTTATCATCCAATAAATATTAGTTAAGTGACTGAAAGAATGAAAAGGTTTCAGGCTGTGAAACTTGGTTCTATGGGGCTGTAGCTTATGAACCTGCAATGTGTGTTAAAAGCATATCTCCCAAGTACACTTGGTCTGAAGTTTCTGTATGGAGATAACTTGATATTTGTTATGGTAAGTAATTTTGTACTAATAATACCACTTTGGACATTTTTCTTAGAATAGATAATAACAGAATATTTTTGAGTCCCCTCTATAAGTCTCATACTTTTCCAAGGACTTCAGATATATTGACTGATTGTTGTTGTTTTTTTTTAATGAAGTATAGTTGCTTTATAAAATTGTGTTAGTTACAGGTATATAGCAGTGATTCTTTTTTTTTTAAGGTTATATCCCATTATAGGTTAATATAAGATATTGGGTAAAATTCCCTTTGCTATACAATCATTAATTCTATACAACCTAAAAAGAAGCTTCCATTATAATCCCCATTTTATAGATGAGGAAATTTAAACATAAAGAAGTTATTTAACTTCCCTAAAATTATATAGCTATTAAATAGAAGAGTCAGAAGTCAAATTCTGGTATCCTGGCTCCAGAGACCATGTTTTTAGCCATTCAAAAGACAGCATCAAGGCACAACACTGTTTATTTTAGGAAATGTATATTTAATCAGAATCCATACCTGTAGTGGATTTTAAATTTTTAAAGAAGAAACTAAATTGTTCTCCTCTGGCCAGGAGAGGGTTGGATAATTTTTTTTTCTAGAGAGAATTTATCAAAATGCATCTTTTCATAGGTTCTAAAATCCATAATAAAAGTCCATGTTTCTACGGCCTTATTCTTAAATTTTTAGGTCAGGAAACACTTTTTATGTGTCATTCAGAACAAAATGCTTTTCTTTCTTCCCAAGTAGACAGCAAGAATAAGAGAGAAGTTTAAAAAAAAATAAAAATGGAATCTGTAAAACAGAGATTTATAGAGATCTAGAGAACAGAAATCTAACAGAAGTCTCCCCCTAATTTTTTAAATTATAATTTTAAAGTTATAATACTTTTGAGAACCTATTTTCAGTTAATGTGCTAGGTGCTGGTAATCTCTAAACATAGCTGAGCAAGTCAGTTGCTAATTAATAGGTAAAGATATCACAGAGATAATTTCAGATAGTGATGAGTGCTATGAAAAAAATAAAACAGGGTGTTTTAGTACACAGTGACTAGATCACAGAGTTATTTTCATTTCATTTCATAAAATGCAGGATGTAAAATTAATCATTTACAGTTGACATGAGTTAAGGAGTTTTGGTTACAAAAGCAAGCCTATCTCACTCTCTGAGTTGTTCTTATGTTTTACCTGAAACTAACTTTTTACCAAAATTTAAAATTCTCTTTTTGTTTTTCCTATTCTGTACTTGTAACATAAAAATGTCAATCAATATTATATTTCCCCTTCAAATTATGTCAGACCTGAAATTTGGGGAAATTTTCTCTCTGAGATGTTTTCTATCAATTTGTGATTTTTTTCAAGGAAATGTTTCTGAATAGTGGTATTCCCTGCCTTATCAATTTAATTGAAGACTAATTAATTGCAAGTTAAATAAAGGAATGGGTGCTTTTGTGTAGATATTGCTTAATTTTATTAGTAGGTCTGAACTAATTCTGGCATATCACTATAATCCTACCAGAAAACAGAAAGTGAAAATGAAACTAGTCATGTTAATTTTAATAACTCAGAAATTTACAACTTGTAGAATTAAAACATGGAAGAGTAAATTTACACAATTCCACAGTTCAGTTAAAAGTTTTAAACTATTTATGACAGAGCTTAAATTTGCAGAGTACATCATGAGAAACACTGGGCTGGAGGAAGAGCAAGCTGGAATCATGATTGCCAGGAGAAATATCAATAACCTCAGATACGCAGATGACACCACCCTTATGGCAGAAAGTAAGGAAGAACTAAAGAGCCTCTTGATGAAAAGAAAGAGGAGAGTGAAAAAGTTGGCTTAAAGCTCAACATTCAGAAAACGAAGATCATGGCATCCGGTCCCATCACTTCATGAGAAATAGATGGGGAAACAGTGGAAACAGTGACTGACTTTACTTGGGGGGGGCTCCAAAAATCACTGCAGATGGTGATTGCAGCCATGAAATTAAAAGACGCTTACTCCTTGGAAGGAAAGTTATGACCAACCTAGATAGCATATTAAAAAGCAGAGACATTACTTTGTCAACAAAGGTCCATCTACTCAAGGCTATGGTTTTTCCAGTGGTTATGTATGAATGTGAGAGTTGGACTATAAAGAAAGCTGAGGACCGAAGAATTGATGCTTTTGAACTGTGGTGTTGGAAAAGACTCTTGAGAGTTCCTTGGACTATAAGGAGACCCAACCAGTCCATCCTAAAGGAGATCAGTCCTGGGTGCTCATTGGAAGGACTGACACTAAAGCTGAAACTCCAATACTTTGGACACCTGATGCAAAGAGCTGACTCATTTGAAAAGACCCTGATGCTGGGAAAGATTGAGGACAGGAGGAGAAGGTGACGACAGAGGATGAGATGGTTGGATGGCATCACTGACTCAATGGATATGGCTTTGGGTGGACTCCTGGGTTTGGTGGTGGACAGCGAGACCTGGCATGCTGCGGTTCATGGGGTCACACAGAGTCAGACACAACTGAGTGACTGAACTGAACTGAACTGAAACTTGAAAACCTGAAAATAAATCCACTGTGATATTTTTATCTTCAGTTGTTTTATATCAGTATTTTGTCAAACCATGTTTTCAAATCAAAACTACACCTTGGTTAAATATTTGACTCTTGAGTCACTCCCTGAAACACAATTTCTTTCTTGCATTGTGCGTTATTAATTCTGAATGGTATTAGCCATTTTGACTACTTACAAACCCACAGCTTTTATGTTGGTCCCTTTTGAAAGATATTGTATTATGCATACTCCCTGTCTTTAAAATAAATGGCAATAATAGAAACAACAGCCCCCACCATGTCATATCAGAAAGGAATTGTTCTCTGCAGCTGGGTGATTACAGTGTGTGTTTTGTGAGACAGTCCTTGAAAATGGCTCATAATGCTTCCATTTTTCCTTTGGACTGCAATATACTGTTGGTAATAAAATCTATGAGTTCTGCCAAACACAAAATTGCAAATCGAGATTTTTGTACAGGGACTGTCACCCAGTCTGTCACTGTTTAGAGTTACCATCATTAGTTTTAGTCTATAACTAAGGTTGAGACTCTCTATTAGGCTTCTGACAGGCTGAATATATATTTGTTGGGTGATTACACTGAAGGATGTACAGCAACCATATGGTATTTTTGCTGAATATGTATTATTGATAAATAGAAATGACAGGAACTATAACATCTGACATGCCAAAGGTCTACATGATAGCACCTTTTCAAGGTTTCGGTTTTGGAGATTAACTAGTATTAGTTACTAAGAATTCCAGGTTGTAAAGTACAACAACAAAAACTAACTCTTATCCAGTACTTTGCAATTTAGAATGTTTTCCTTCCCACCTAATTATTTGAAACTCACTACTTGGAGAGAGGTATAAATAATTCAGTACCCAGTCAGGAAGAGAGAAAAACCATGACTTAGATCCATGAACATGGACTTCAAGTTAGAATATGCTCAGGCCCACATGTTTATCCTCAGTGTTCAAAGTTCAGAAGTGTATATTACCTCAAGGCCATTCGAGAAGTGAAAATCAGTACAGTTAAGCTTAGAAACCAGTGCTATCCTGAAATAAATAGTCGGCTATTTCTCCAGCAAAACTGGGTTCGTGTGGAATCAGCAGAAAATTATACAGGGTCTGCAATCATGATGAGCCCCATACAAGTCCCTGCAAGGGAAGAAGAACTCTTTTATAGAGAGGAAAAGTAAGTTGGGAGGGCTGTAGTAAACAAGAGTCCATGAGTTTTCACTGTCTAAGTCCTTGCCAGGGAAGGAGTCTGTTCTCTTCCTATTGGGGAAATGGCAACCCACTCCAGTATTCTTGCCTAGAGAATCCCAGGGATGGGGGAGCCTGGTGGGCTGTCGTCTATGGGGTCGCACAGAGTCGGGCACGACTGAAATGACTTAGCATTGCTACATGAGAGCTCCCCCTTCTGGTAATTCCACTCTATTTAACTGAGATATCTATTTATTAATTTTAAACACCAAAAGACTTCCCTGGTGGCTCAGACAGTAAAGAATCTGCGAGCAGTATGGGAGACCTGGGTTAGATCCCTGTGTTGGAAAGATCCCCTGGAGGAGGGTATGGCAACCCATTCCAGTATTCGTGCCTGGAGAATCCCCATGGACAGAGAAGCCTGGTGGGCTACCAGGTTATACCACCCTGGTGTACAATGGCAGGGAGCTCTGAATAGTAGGTTTTAAAGTTTAAATTATCATCTATTTAAAGAACAAAGAAAAAGAGAGAGGCAGATGGAAGTAGGGGAGAAAGAGAGAAGCAGGGAGAGAAGGATGGAGAGAGGAAGGAAAAGAAACAAAAAGGAAGAGAGAGAGATCTCTTAATTGCCTGTGTAATGTACAGTTGTTCCAACCACTCAGCATTTTGTGTTCTACCAGATCATGGTCATATTTTCCAGACTTCTAGTGAGTTCTCAGTATGGTTTCTAACCCTTCCCTGACTCTAAACTCTCTGTGCTCCAGTTTTCCCAGCTATAAAACTCTACATGCACATACACACACACATGTAATACCTTTCAATAGTATAAGGATCAACTGAGATAAGCCATTAAAAAAAGGTGGGAGGGGGGCTATTTCCTTCCTTTTGTTTTCTTTCTTGATGTGTGCATTTTAAGACTACCCAAACTGAAGTATATCTGAGCATTGTTTTTGTAACAGTGACCTGATTATAGAATTATACTGAATTGGGAAAAACAGATTTTGACACTACTCTGACCAGGACCATTGTCCTCTTGCTGGGTGTCTCCCAGACCAAAAAGAGCTGTCCACAAGGGCCAGCTGGATGAATGCCAAATACCTTATGCAGCTATCCTTCTCCAGCTTTTCTGTTTTAAATATGACCTATATCAGTGAATTAAAACTTATTATTCTAAGGGCCTAAGGATAGTTTCTGTTTTTATAATAGGTAAATCAAATTCCACTAAGATATTATGTATCAGAAAGTTAGCTAGATTGGGTGTTTTCAAAGTATGGTGATTAAGGGACTACATATTTTATTACTGAATCTCTAGGTAAATGGTAGTTATACTCTGAATTATAATTTTCCAGGCCAGAATACTAGAGTGGGTTGCCATGCCCTCCTCCAGGGGATCTTCCCAGCCAAGGGATCGAACCCAAGACTCCTGCATTTCAGGAAGATTCTTGCTTACTACAGCCCTCTCAACTTCCTTTTCCTCTCTATAAAAAAGTTCTCCTTGCCTTGACTTGCAGGGACTTTTGTGTGGCTCACCATGATTGCTGAAGGGGGTCTGTGTCCAGACTTCTCTATAGCTCAGATGGTAAAGAATCTCCCTGCAATGCAGACCTGGGTTGGATCCCTGGGTCAAGAAGATTCCCTGGAGAAGGAAAGGGCAATCCACTCCAGTATTCTTGCCTGGAGAATCCCATGGACAAAAAAGCCTGGCAGGCTACGCTACAGTCCATGGGGTCACAAAGAGTAGGACACAATTAAGTGAATAACACACACAAAATATTAAGAAGAGGTGGCAAGAATACATGGAAGAACTATACAAAGAATATCTTCATGACCCAGATGACCACGATGGTGTGATCACTCACCTAGAGCCAGACATCCTGGAACGTGAAGTCAAGTGGGCCTTAAGAAGCATCACTAGGGAAAAAGCTAGTGGCAGTGATGGAGCTATTGAGCTCCATAGCAATAGCAGCATAGCATAGCTCAATAGCCATTGAGCTATTTCAAATACTAAAAGATGACACTGTGAAAGTACTGCACTCAATATGCCAGCAAATTGTGGCACAGGACTGGAAAAGGTCAGTTTTCACTCCAATCTGAAAGAAAGGCAATGCCAAAGAATGTTCAAATGATTGCACAATTGTACTCATCTCACATGCTAGTTCAAGCCAGGCTTCAATAGTACACGAACTGTGAACTTCCAGATGCTCAAGCTGGATTTAGAAAAGGCAGAGGAACCAGAGATCAAATTGCCAACATCCACTGGATTATCAAAAAAGCAAGAGAGTTCCTGAAAAACATCTTCTTCTGCTTTATTGACTATGCTAAAGCCTTTGATGTGTGGATCATGACAAACTGTGGAAAAGTTTTCAAGAGATGAGAATACCAGACCACCTTACCTGCCTTCTGAGAGACCTGTATTGTAGGTCAAGAAGCAACGGTTAGAACTGGACATGGAAAAACTGACTGGTTCCAACTTGGGAAAGGAGTACATCAACGTTGTATATTGTCACCCTGCTTGTTTAACTTCTATGCAGAGTACATCATGAGAAATGGCTAGATGAAGCATAAGCTGGAATCAAGATTGCTGGGAGAAATATCAATAACCTCAGATATGCAGATGATATCACCCTTATGGCAGAAAGTGAAGAAGAACTAAAAAGCCTCTTGATGAAAGTGAAAGAGGAGAGTGAAAAAGCTGACTTAAAACTCAACATTCAAAAAACTAAAATCATGGCATCTGGTCCCATCACTTCATGGCAAATAGATAGGGAAACAACGAAAACAGTGTCAGACTTTATTTTGAGGGGCTCCAAAATCACTGCAGATGGTGACTGCTGCCATGAAATTAAAAGGCACTTGCTCCTTGGAAGAAAAGCTATGATTAACTTAGATAGCATATTAAAAAGCAGAGACATTATTTTGCCATCTAGTCAAAGCTATGGTTTTTCCAGTAGTTATGTATGGATGTGAGAGTTAGACTATAAAGAAAGATGAATGCAGAAGAACTGATGCTTTTGAACTGTGGTGTTGGAGAAGACTCTTGAGAGTTCCTTGGACTGCAAGGAGGTCCAGCCAGTCCATCCTAAAGTAAATCAGCCTTGAATGTTCATTGGAAGGATTGATGTTGAAGCTGGAACTCCAATACTTCAGCCACCTGATGTGAAGAGCTGACTTATTGGAAAAGCCCCTGATACTGGAAAAGCCTGAAGGCAGGAGAAGGGCACAATAGAGGATGAGACGGTTGGATGGCATCACTGACTCAGTTGACATGAGTATAAGTATGCTCCAGGAGTTGGTGATGGACAGGGAAGCCTGGACTGCTGCAGTCCATGGGGTCAAGTCAGATACAACTGAGCAACTGAACTGAACATGTTAAGAAAAAGCCAACAATGTCCATTAACATGAAAACTTTTCTATCACTAACCTGCTCACAAATCTTAGTTGATTTGTTTGTACTGACTTCAGCATTATGTAGTTAATTTAACCTGAAAACAGAATAACACTTACAGTTAAAAAATATTAATTTAGCTAAAGTTCCTCTGAGTGCTTGCTAAGCACTAGCCACTGTCCTAAGCAATTCATATGTCCTAAGTTAATTCATCAATTAACTCATTAATCCTCACAACCATCCTGTTATGCCTTCTTATAGGTGATAAAACTGAGGTTCAGAGCAATTAACTGTTCCAAAGCCTTTCATATTTGTGACTTTCTGAAGTTAATTCAGCTTAAAAATATAAAGCTGTTACCTCTGTGTGTGTGTGTGTGTGTGTGTGTGTGTGTGTGTGTGTGTGTGTGTGTATACAGTTGCTTAGTCATGTACAATTCTTTGCGACCCTATGGACCATGGTCTGCCGGGCTCCTCTGTGTTGCTCTGGTTGTCCCTTTCCTGGTTTCACCTTATACTTCCTTTGTAAAAATCAGTTCTGTAATAGGTAAACTGAGCTTACTTTAGAGAAAGGGCCTTTTATTACCCTAGGGAGTTTGGTATTAATATGCACTTAGTACTTTACAATGAATTCTGTTTTGAACTGCTACTTTTATTTTTCCAAAAAGTATACCCAAGGATTGTTTGTCCATATCCACTTTGCCCAGAGGATGAAACAATAGCCACAGCACTCATTCAATGCAGTGGTCCACTGAAACGGATCTCCTTGGATGTTCATAAACACAAAATCTCTCTTACACAGGTAGATGTGATTAGACTGAGAAATTGAACAGGGAACTGATGATTCCACAGTAAAGATCTCTTGTTCTTCAGGGGTTTCTTGTTTTTGAGTCTTACTTCAAGACCAGGATGATTTACTGACGGAAGCAAGACCAGTATCCTGGTTTTCAGTCTCAGTTTTGCATACAGAAAGGCTTTGAAAGGCAAGGTAACAACCATCTCTACTGTAATTAACATTAGAGAACTTTCAGATGATGCAAAAAGCTACAGCAATTTCTAAGAGTGCTTTCCACTTCCCCTCTGATTTTACTTTCTTGTCTGTAAATTAGGAATATTTCTAATCTACTATAGAGCTGGCCTGAAAACGGTCAAATGCTGCAAAGTGAAGCTGCTAGTGCTACCATCTGTTTTCTATGACAACAACTGTCTTGAGATTTCAATGCTGTTTTCAAAGTAAACCCATGTGTACTGGTTATTTTCATAGGTCCCTTAAAGGAGCATACTGTGCTTCTAGAACATTCACCTATGGTCTTTCTAGGGCAGTGATCCCTAACCTTTTTGGCATTAGGGACAAGTTTTGCAGAAGACAATTTTTCCAGAGAGCAGGGGTAGGGGTGAGGGTTGGTTTCCAGATGATTCAAGCACATTACATGTATTGCTCACTTTATTTCTATTATTATTACATCAGCTCCACCTCAGATCATCAGGCGTTAAATCCCAGAGACTGGGGGCCCCTGCCCTAGAACAGCAATTATCAAACTTTTGCATGCATCACCCAGAGAGCTTATTAAAATACTGATCACTGGGCAACATCTCTAGACTTATGATTCAGTCAGTAAATCTAGAGCAGGGGCCAGTAATTTGCAAGTCTAACGAGTTCTCGGATGATGCTGATGCTACTGGTCCAAGGACACTTTAGCACTGCTGATCTAGGAAATACTACAGAGATCTATTTGTTGGAGTTAGTATGACCAGCTAGTGAGGTCTATTTCAAACTGCCACTGCACTGAATGAATGCTGTGGATATGGCTTTGTCCTCCAGATAAAGTGGAAATANAGAAGAACTAAAAAGCCTCTTGATGAAAGTGAAAGAGGAGAGTGAAAAAGCTGACTTAAAACTCAACATTCAAAAAACTAAAATCATGGCATCTGGTCCCATCACTTCATGGCAAATAGATAGGGAAACAACGAAAACAGTGTCAGACTTTATTTTGAGGGGCTCCAAAATCACTGCAGATGGTGACTGCTGCCATGAAATTAAAAGGCACTTGCTCCTTGGAAGAAAAGCTATGATTAACTTAGATAGCATATTAAAAAGCAGAGACATTATTTTGCCATCTAGTCAAAGCTATGGTTTTTCCAGTAGTTATGTATGGATGTGAGAGTTAGACTATAAAGAAAGATGAATGCAGAAGAACTGATGCTTTTGAACTGTGGTGTTGGAGAAGACTCTTGAGAGTTCCTTGGACTGCAAGGAGGTCCAGCCAGTCCATCCTAAAGTAAATCAGCCTTGAATGTTCATTGGAAGGATTGATGTTGAAGCTGGAACTCCAATACTTCAGCCACCTGATGTGAAGAGCTGACTTATTGGAAAAGCCCCTGATACTGGAAAAGCCTGAAGGCAGGAGAAGGGCACAATAGAGGATGAGACGGTTGGATGGCATCACTGACTCAGTTGACATGAGTATAAGTATGCTCCAGGAGTTGGTGATGGACAGGGAAGCCTGGACTGCTGCAGTCCATGGGGTCAAGTCAGATACAACTGAGCAACTGAACTGAACATGTTAAGAAAAAGCCAACAATGTCCATTAACATGAAAACTTTTCTATCACTAACCTGCTCACAAATCTTAGTTGATTTGTTTGTACTGACTTCAGCATTATGTAGTTAATTTAACCTGAAAACAGAATAACACTTACAGTTAAAAAATATTAATTTAGCTAAAGTTCCTCTGAGTGCTTGCTAAGCACTAGCCACTGTCCTAAGCAATTCATATGTCCTAAGTTAATTCATCAATTAACTCATTAATCCTCACAACCATCCTGTTATGCCTTCTTATAGGTGATAAAACTGAGGTTCAGAGCAATTAACTGTTCCAAAGCCTTTCATATTTGTGACTTTCTGAAGTTAATTCAGCTTAAAAATATAAAGCTGTTACCTCTGTGTGTGTGTGTGTGTGTGTGTGTGTGTGTGTGTGTGTGTGTGTGTGTATACAGTTGCTTAGTCATGTACAATTCTTTGCGACCCTATGGACCATGGTCTGCCGGGCTCCTCTGTGTTGCTCTGGTTGTCCCTTTCCTGGTTTCACCTTATACTTCCTTTGTAAAAATCAGTTCTGTAATAGGTAAACTGAGCTTACTTTAGAGAAAGGGCCTTTTATTACCCTAGGGAGTTTGGTATTAATATGCACTTAGTACTTTACAATGAATTCTGTTTTGAACTGCTACTTTTATTTTTCCAAAAAGTATATCCAAGGATTGTTTGTCCATATCCACTTTGCCCAGAGGATGAAACAATAGCCACAGCACTCATTCAATGCAGTGGTCCACTGAAACGGATCTCCTTGGATGTTCATAAACACAAAATCTCTCTTACACAGGTAGATGTGATTAGACTGAGAAATTGAACAGGGAACTGATGATTCCACAGTAAAGATCTCTTGTTCTTCAGGGGTTTCTTGTTTTTGAGTCTTACTTCAAGACCAGGATGATTTACTGACGGAAGCAAGACCAGTATCCTGGTTTTCAGTCTCAGTTTTGCATACAGAAAGGCTTTGAAAGGCAAGGTAACAACCATCTCTACTGTAATTAACATTAGAGAACTTTCAGATGATGCAAAAAGCTACAGCAATTTCTAAGAGTGCTTTCCACTTCCCCTCTGATTTTACTTTCTTGTCTGTAAATTAGGAATATTTCTAATCTACTATAGAGCTGGCCTGAAAACGGTCAAATGCTGCAAAGTGAAGCTGCTAGTGCTACCATCTGTTTTCTATGACAACAACTGTCTTGAGATTTCAATGCTGTTTTCAAAGTAAACCCATGTGTACTGGTTATTTTCATAGGTCCCTTAAAGGAGCATACTGTGCTTCTAGAACATTCACCTATGGTCTTTCTAGGGCAGTGATCCCTAACCTTTTTGGCATTAGGGACAAGTTTTGCAGAAGATAATTTTTCCAGAGAGCAGGGGTAGGGGTGAGGGTTGGTTTCCAGATGATTCAAGCACATTACATGTATTGCTCACTTTATTTCTATTATTATTACATCAGCTCCACCTCAGATCATCAGGCGTTAAATCCCAGAGACTGGGGGCCCCTGCCCTAGAACAGCAATTATCAAACTTTTGCATGCATCACCCAGAGAGCTTATTAAAATACTGATCACTGGGCAACATCTCTAGACTTATGATTCAGTCAGTAAATCTAGAGCAGGGGCCAGTAATTTGCAAGTCTAACGAGTTCTCGGATGATGCTGATGCTACTGGTCCAAGGACACTTTAGCACTGCTGATCTAGGAAATACTACAGAGATCTATTTGTTGGAGTTAGTATGACCAGCTAGTGAGGTCTATTTCAAACTGCCACTGCACTGAATGAATGCTGTGGATATGGCTTTGTCCTCCAGATAAAGTGGAAATAAACAATCCTCAGATACACTCCTTGGAAAAATAAAAGTACTAGTTCTAAACAGAATTTGTTGTAAACTATTCAGAGAGTTCAGTTCAATCGCTCAGTCGTATCCGACTCTTTGCAACCCCATGAATTGCAACACGCCAGGCCTCCCTGTCCATCACCAACTGCCAGAGTTCACTCAAACTCATGTCCATCGGGTCGGTAATGCCATCTCATCCTCTGTTGTCACCTTTTCCTCCTGCCCCGAATCCCTCTCAGCACCAAACATTACATGCATATTAATGCCAAGTCCCTAAGGTAATAAAATAAAAATCGTAGAATATGGACAGGGTAGAGGCGGCAGATGGAGAAGAATATTTGTAGTCTTAAGACTGTTTTCACTGTCAACTCTTCAGTATTTATTTAACCAATCCCAGAGGACCACGCCTCTGAAAGGATTGTCTTTCGGCAATTGACAAGGAGGATATACACAGAATTCTAACACGAGCTGAGGCAAATGTGTTTTCTGGGGTGAAGGACTCAATGCTTTGTCTCTCCTTAGCGGGAAATTTCAGTAAATTGCAAGAATTATAGATTAGGGCTATCATTCAATTTTCAAAAATAATTTGAATCGGGACCATTGTTCTATTTTTCTCAAGGTGAAAACAGAAATTTATCTTCTTCATTTTATCTTTATAAAAATGTTCTTATATAAAAGTCTGAAAAACTGAAAACTGTTATCCCAAAATCTAAATATATAGGTGTGCTTCTTAAGTGTATAGTCTCACAAAATTTTCAAGTAGCATCCAACTTTTTTTTTCATAAGCTGTCCTTGTAATAATAGCTTAAACCAACATCTCTGAAAAGTTCAAAGCTTCTATATCTTTATATCACTTATTCTCAAAACACCTCTGTAAGGATGAAGGCAAGGTATCATTAAACCCATTCTACAGACAGTACAGCTGAGGTCCAGACTGCTTGCATCACCTAGAAAACTAGTGGGGCAGAGTCTGTTATTATACATTTGTTCTATAATTTCAACATCCCTACCTTCATTTTTTTAAAGCCACATGTTATATAGCATTAAAATGAAAACTTCTGTTTAAAAATTTTTTTAATAATTTTAAATTTAGTTCTTACTCCCTTCTAATTTTTTACTTATTTATTTTTAAATTTGGCCTTATCATGTGACATATTGGATCCTAGATCCACAACCAGAGATTGAACCTGCAGTCCCTGCATGTTAAGGGTGCAATCTTAATCACTGAACGGCCAGGGAAATCCCCAAAGTGGTCTATTGTTGAATCAAGGCTTTTTAAAATTCCATGTTATTTAATCCTAACTGATCTTGGTCAACTCTTTTACTACTAGCACATTCTCATTAACTCTATTTAAAATATATATATATATATATAATTTGGCTATTCTGGGTCTTCATTGCTGTCTAGGCTTTTTCTCTAGTTGCAGTGAGCAAGGGCTACTCTTCATTATGATGTGCAGGCTTCTCCCTGCAACGGCTTCTCTTGTTGCAGAGCACAGGCCCTAGGGAGTGTGGCTTTCAGAGGTTGCGACGCATGGACTTAGGGCTCCACGGCATGTGGGATCTTCCTGGACCAGAAATCAAATCTGTGTATCCTGTATTGGCAGGCAGCTTTTCTTTACCACTGAGCCACCACAGAAGCCCTCTTACTGATTCCTTTCTCTGTTTTAACAAACTTACATATATACCTTTCTCATTTTTAAAATGATATTATTTTGACTTTTTTTCTTCTGACGAGCAATACATACTTATGGTAATATTTTTAAAAATATTTAAAATGAAAATTGCCTATCATTCTATTACCCAGAGATGTCACCAGTGCCACTTTGTGAACATCATCCACTTATTTTTCCATAAAAATAGAAATATTTTTTTATTTAAGATGATTTTTCTAAGATTTTTCTCTTTCTATTCCATCCTTTAAGATGGAAAAGGGTTTTTTTATATTAAAATATATGCTGAACTTCTTTCTATGTTATGAATCCTTCTTACGACTTTTCATCTGGTAAATGTTATTGAAGTAACTGAAGTACAACAGACATTCAGGAAAGTAAACAATCATCAGTGTACAGTCTGATGAACATTTACAAGGTGAACACCCCCACGTATCAGTCTGAGACCAAGAAAAGAACACTGACAGAACTCCAGAAGCCCTGTGCCCACCACCAGTCACGAGGCACTTTCAAAGTTATCCATTAGTTATTTTTGCCTCATTTTGACTAGATATAAATGACACTGAGCATATATTCTTTTTTGTCTGGCTTTCTTTGTTCAACATTGTGTTTATTAGATGCATTCATGCAAAAATTCTTTTTAGTGGCTGCAAAGTATACTATGGATGTAGAGGATTACTATGATTTACTCAAGCATAAAAGCAAAAAAGCACTCTTCTATGGGACATTTAGGGCATTGTGTATTTCTCACTGTCATAAACAATGTTGCTATGAGCACCCTCGTTGATGTGTTCATGTTCTTATATGTTCCCTTGGATAAGCTTCTAAAAATGGAAATACTGAATTGTGAAGCTATCCATGATGTTAAGACTTTTGGTGAATATTACCTGATTGCCATTTAGAGTGATGAAAATACATTTCCACCAGTAACATGGGAGACAGCCTGTTTCCCATTATTTTCTCCATCACTACATGTTTCAATTTTCTTTAGTCCTTAAGGTGCTGATGGTTTCTGGTTTCAGCATATTAGAATTCTTAACAGCAATATTTCT
Source organism: Neotragus pygmaeus (assembly GCA_006410875.1). Classification (NCBI taxonomy): domain Eukaryota; kingdom Metazoa; phylum Chordata; class Mammalia; order Artiodactyla; family Bovidae; genus Neotragus; species Neotragus pygmaeus. Next base: position 308,303 of record SJYV01047921.1, on the reverse strand, counting down.
CAGTTCAAATCTTGAATTTAGAGGACGAGTTTTTCTTTTTTATTTTTTAATTGAAGGATTTGTTTTCTGTCAAACCTCAACCTATTAATCAGCCAAAGGTATACATATATCCCCTCCCTTTTGAACCTCCCTCCCATCTCTCTCCCCATCCCACCCCTCGAGGTTGATACAGACCCTCTGTTTGAGGTTCCTGAGCCATACAGCAAATTCCCATTGCCTATTTTACATATGGTAATATAAGTTTCCATGTTACTCTTTCCATACATCTCACCCTCTTCTCCCTTCCCCTCATGTCCATAAGTCTATTCTCTACATCTGTTTCTCTACTGTTGCTCTGTAAACAAAATTTTTGGCACCATTTTTCTAGATTCCATATATGTACATTAGAATATGATATTAATACTTCCCTTTCTGACTCACTTCACTCTGAATAATAGGTTCTAGGTTCACTCACCTCATCAGAATGGACTCAAACGTGTTCCTTTTTATGGTTGAGTAATATTCCTTTGTGTATATGTACCACAGCTTCTTTATCCATCCNAAGTTTCCATGTTACTCTTTCCATACATCTCACCCTCTTCTCCCTTCCCCTCATGTCCATAAGTCTATTCTCTACATCTGTTTCTCTACTGTTGCTCTGTAAATAAAATTTTCGGCACCATTTTTCTAGATTCCATATATGTACATTAGAATATGATATTAATACTTCCCTTTCTGACTCACTTCACTCTGAATAATAGGTTCTAGGTTCACTCACCTCATCAGAATGGACTCAAACGTGTTCCTTTTTATGGTTGAGTAATATTCCTTTGTGTATATGTACCACAGCTTCTTTATCCATCCGTCAATGGACATCTAGGTTGCTTCCATGTTCTAGCTATTGTAAATAGTGCTTCAGTGAACACTGGGTTACATGTGTCTTTTTCAGTTTTGGTTTCCTCAAGGTATATGCTGAGGAGTGGGATTGCAAGGTCATATGGTGGTTTTATTCCTAGTTTTTAAAGGAATCTCCATACTGTCTTCCATAGTGGCTGTATGAATCTACATTTCCACCAACAGTGCAAAAGCATTCCCTTTTCTCCACACCCTCTTCAGCATTTATTGTTTGTAGACTTTTTGATGATGGCCATACTGACTGGTGTGAGGTGATATCTCATTGTAGCTTTGATTTGCATTTCTCGAATAATGAGTGACATTGAGCATCTTTTCATGTGTTTGCTAGCCATCTGTACATCTTCTTTGGAGAAATGTCTGTTTGGATTTTTTTCCCCACTTTTTGATTGTTTTTTGTTTTTCTGGCATTGAGTTGTATAAGCTGCTTGCATATTTTGGAAATTAATCCTTTGTTAGTTGTTTCATTTGCTATTATTTTCTCCCATTTTGAGGGTTGTCTTTTCACCTTGCTTATAGTTTCCTTCACTGTGCAAAAGCTTTTAAGTTTTATCAGGTCCCACTTGTTTACTTTTGTTTCTTTTTCCATTACTCTAAGAGGTGGGTCATAGAGGATCTTGCTTTATGTCATTGAGTGTCCTGCCTATGTTTTCCTCTAAGTTTATAGTTTCTGGTCTTACATTAAGTCTTTGATCCATTTTGAGTTTATCTTTGTGTATGGTGTTAGGAAGTGTTCTGATTTCATTCTTTTACATAGCTGTCCAGTTTTCCCAGCACCATTTATTGAAGAGGCTATCTTTGCCCCATTGTATATTCTTGCCTCCTTTGTAAAAAATAAGGCACCCATAGGTGCATGGTTGTATTTCTGGGCTTTCTATCTTGTTCTATTGGTCTATATTTCTGTTTTTGTGCAAGTACCATATTGTCTTGATGACTGTAGCTTTATAGTATAATCTCAGGTCAGGAAGGTTGATTTCTCCAGCTCTATTTTTCTTTCTCAAGACTTCTTTGGCTATTCGGGGACTTTTGTGTTTCCATAGGAATTGTGAAAATTTTTTTTCTAGTTCTGTGAAAAATACAACTGGTAATTTGACAGGGATCATACTGAATCTGTAGATTGCATTTGGTAGTATAGTCATTTTCACAATATTGATTCTTCCTACTCAGGAGCATGGAATATTTCTCCATGTGTTTATGCCATCTTTGGTTTCTTTCACTAGTGTCTTATAATTTTTTTGTGTACAGTTCTTTTGTCTCCTTAGGTAAGTTTATTCCAAGATATTTTATCCTTTTGTTGCAAAGGTGAATTGGATTGATTCCTTAATTTCTCTGATTTTTTTATTGTCAGTATATAGAAATGCAAGTGATTTTTGTGTATTGATTTTATACCCTGCAACTTTGCTAAATTCACTGATTAGCTCTAGTTGCTAAGTTGCTTCAGTCGTGGCCGACTCTGTGCAACCCCATAGACAGCAACTCACGAGGCTCCACAGTCCCTAGGATTCTCCAGGCAAGTACACTGGAGTGGGTTGCCATTTCCTTCTCCAATGCAGGAAAGTGAAAGTGAAGTCACTCAGTCGTGTCTGACTCTTCCTGACCCCATGGACTGCAGCCTACCAAGCTCCTCCGTCCATGGGATTTTCCAGGCAAGACTACTGGAGTGGGGTGCCATTGCCTTCTCCAATTAGCTCTAGTTACTAATTGCTAATTAGTTTTTCTTTTTTAAAACTAAGTTACTCTTTTATAATATGTATTTGTATGAGGCAGATTTTTTTTTGTTTAGTGCACTCTTCAGTTACTAACTCTTAAATGCTAACAGACATCATGATATAGGATTCCTTGAATGTGTACAGCCTGACCTAGCTAAATATTTCACTTCTCAAATATGTATTGTTCTAGTGTGTGAAAGAAATATAAATTCTGTGTTCTTTATGTCTGTATTTTAATTGCTTTCTGTTCCCTTAAGTCTAGAGATTTACTAGTCTAAGTAATAATTATTACCCCATGTTTTTATGACTTGAATGTTTCCTTCCCTAAAGCCTTTTTTAGAACTTTGTCTTAAAAGTAACATTATTGTGTGAAAACAGTCAGAAGAAAGAGAAAATCATCTGTATTCCCTCTACTTCACTCCTTGTTTGCTATGTCTCACTGCAGTCTTAGTGTTGCATATTTATAGAATTATTTTCACACAAAAAAATGAACTGTACTGCACATGCTGTTTTGTAAACTGCTTCCCCCCGCCTTACTATATCATAGATGGTTGTCCATCCAATCATTTCTTGATCCAAATAACATCCCTCAATCAATTAGTGTTATAGACTTACATATATTCTCTCCAGAGTGCTTTGTAAACACCACAGTGTAAAGAAGGTGAAAGTTCCTTCTTGTGGAATTATCTGGCAACAACTGTGTTTGGTGTTGAAAGATTCTTGGTGTCCTGGGACCCAGTGAACCCAGGTGAGAACATATTTATTGATGTGATTCTCTAGGCTCCAGCCCATGTCCCCAACCATCCTCATTTTGCTCCTAGCACTTTTGTCTGACCAAAAGGAAAAGTAGCAATTCACCTTCTTATCTTTCACATACATTTCAGTTTCCAGTAATGAATCCTGAATGCAGAGATCTGCAGTTTTCTTGGATTTTTGCTAAACAAGCTATCCCTGGGAAGCAGGCAAATGGTTACATTTATTTCCCAAAGTGTCACTGTTGTTTTAACTTCATTTATAAGCATGCAGTGCTTATCAATTAGGAGTGTTGTCTCCATTCATAAAATGTATGAGCTGATGGTACAATGGCTAGTTAACTAAAAAAATATGCAATTACTGTGTAAAACACATGGTCTTAAGCTAGTAAGGATTTGGAATGGGACCAGTATTTTTCTCATTAAATGTGGGTTTGGGGCATGGGGAGCTTATTACTATAGTTCCCTGGCAGCATAATTATTTTCAGAAATACTCCTTTCTAGTTACCTAACACAAACTGGTGTGTATTTTTAGTTGTTTTTACTTTGTATCCTTGAACAGACAATCCAATGAGAGACATAGATTCCCTGATTTAACTTTTAGCTCAGGATAAGAGAGGTTACTTAGTTATAAAACTTGACTTTATCAGAGGTGAAAAAAAAAATCTCTCTGAAGATCAACTATGATTTATTTACTGGGCCCAGCCAATGTTTGAGTATCTTAAAGGGTATTAGGCGTGACAATATGTGTTTGAAAAGTGTGTTGTCTTCATCCTTTGACAGAGCTAAATCCACAAATCATTAGGTCCAGAACTAAACGTGAGATGAAAGCTCACTGCTTTTTTCCACCAAGCCATCTAACCTCTAGTTTAAGCACAAGTATAAAACCATCTGCTTACCAGGAGGTTGAGGCCGCTCAAAATCCATTAACACCATATGTATCAACAGAAGTGTGACTTCAGAGCCTCAAATGTTTTTCTTTTTTTTTCCTTTCCTTCATTATTGTCTGCCAGAAACTTAGCTGGGATGCTTTCCCTTTCCTTAAAATGCATTGCATTTCAGTTTAATTATGCAAGTCCCCCTCTTATTAAGTAATTACACACATTTTCTCATCTGTGTATCTGTAGTTCAGAAGTAACCACTTCATTTAGTTGAAAATTAAGCCAAAAAGAGGAATAAAAGATTTTATTTTCAATTTCCCTTCTTCCTCCCTAGGGGAACTAACACATCTTTCAATGCATCACAAGATAAAGATGCTGACTCAGTCTCTTAAATCACCCCTGGAGTCTCCAGCACAGTCCTTAATGAGACAGAGTTTGCTGTACAAGAAGTTGTTTTATTAAGTGAGTGAAAAATAACTTTTCCTCCTCCAAAAATGCCCTTGGTGAAATAATTTATGTCTGAACCTAAACCTCCTATGCTTATCCCAAAACACAGGGACAAACAACACAATTTCAAAATGACAAAATGGCTACTTGGTTGGAAGTCATACTTTGGAAATATCACCCCAAATGAGAGGTTAACTGTGGTCAACATATGGAAGTAAAGTGCNCTCGGCCACATCCATCTCCAGGACGCCATAGGATTCGTACCTCGTGTGTCTGAATACACACAGTCCGCTGTTTGCACATCACAAAAACACACTTAGAGATTCACACTTCTTGCCCTGCCTTTCGTTCCACCCCACTTCCTTTAAAATGTAAGCAAGTAGGAGGTTTGGAGGAGCCTGAACATGTTTGCACGTCACCAGTGCCATTCGCTGCTGATGGTGCCTTGGAGGTGAAATAGAACCCAAAAGTCCTAGGGGCACACTCCTGTGCGCATCGGTTTTGAAATGTGAAAATGCTCACAAAGAAGACCTGGTCTGTTTTTGAGAGGGACCAGACAGTAAGCCTTAGGATGGTTAGTTGATTTCTCAGTAATGGAGGAAAAAAACCCCAGGATGAGCTTAAATGGAATAATCAAGATGGCATTTTTCTTGGCCACTAAGAATGGGCCCACAGAAAAGCAGTTCTTTCAGGCTCTTCTTTCTCGGGACCTGGAAAGCCCTAACGAGAACCAGAAACTCAGACCAGCAAGCATGTCTCTGGTACTAACACGGTCTCCGGTTTCTGGTTTGATGAGTTGCAGTCCACCTTGGTGACTTGGCCTCTGTTTCAACCAGATGATGAATCACCTCTTCTGGGAAGAATCTCCGATCCCCTACCAACCCTCCGGCCCTCCGCTCCCGGCGCCCCTTCTGCAGTCCGCACCCCCTCCCCCCGCCGTGTGGTTGGGTACTTCCCTTTGAAGTTCCTTCCATATAGAGCCATGTATTAAGCACTTATTTCATTGTGTGTGCGCCTGGCTCCCCGACCAGACTGAGTGCCTCGTGTTTAGAGAATGAACGCCTGACTCATCCATGCCGAGCTCGTAGCATGAGTTTAGGGAGTGTTTGTAGACTATGTCCAGAACTACTGTCTTAGAGCGATTTGGTTGTCCATTCATTGTCAGAGGTATTTTTCTATATGATGTAAACCAGTAGGACTAACTCACACTGTAGTTCAACTGTGACTTTAGAAATGTGCTAATTAACGTAGGCAAATATTTTCTACAGAGCCTGGGGGTCATTTTAATTCTTTTGTCATCCTGGGATTTTGTTGTATTAAATGTTATAATAGTTATCATAGGCCTTCCCTGGTGGTGCAGAGGTTAAAGCATCTGCCTGCAATGTGGGAGACCTGGGTTTAATTCCTGGGTTGGGAAGATCCCCTGGAGAAGGAAATGGAAACCCACTCCAGTATTCTTGCCTGGAGAATCCCATAGGTGGAGGAGCTTAGTGGGCTACAGTCCATGGGTCGCAAAGAGTTGGACACGACTGAGCAACTTCATTTCACTTTCACCATTTGTTTGAAGAATTCTTGGGTACAGATAATTAATATTTTATCAGTAATTTTTAAGGGAATAAAAGGAAAGTTTTTTTTTTTAATGTGCCTTGCCAAAGTGTTGTCACATGGAGTTGTGCCAAATTACTGAAAGAAAATTACCTTTCACTTCTTACTTTACACAGTTTCAGAGTGCTTTAAGAGAAACGGTAACACCTTAGTCCACATTAGTCCACCACCAAAGTGAAATACATTAGGAAAGAAATTGACCCGTGGGCGCTTCCCTGGTGGTCCATTGCTTAAGAGTCCACCTTCCATATGTATAGTTGAGTCACTTCGCTGTTCACCTGAAACTATCACAACATTGTTAATTGGCTGTACTCAATACAAAAGAAAAACAAAAAAAGAATCTGCCTTCCAGTGCAAGGGACTTGGGTTCAATCCCTGGTCAGAGAACTAAGGCCCCACGTGACTCAGGGCAACTAAGCCAGAGACACAGCTACTGAGCCCATGTGCTCTGGAGTCTGCAGGCTGCAACAAAAAGATCTCACAGTCAAAAAATTAGGAAATAAAGAAAATGACTCATCTTGCCCACCAGAGTCAGACAGGGGTCTCTGTGGAAGCATGGAAGGCTGTAAGAGAGGCCTAGATAGTTACGGCAGAAGGGTGGGAACTTGCCAGCTCCTGCTGCAGTAGGTTTAAGACTCCCATGTGAGCTGAGAGCATAAATGAGCCCTTGGAGCCCAGAGGAGACCTGAATGGGGTGTGGCTGGGGGGACCAGGGTCAGTGCTGTGGGCTCCCTCGGGTATCTCTGGGATAAGACAGGGCTGCACTTCCCATACATTCAAGGAAAAATTTCCCCTGTTGCTGAGGCTAGCTGAGGAGCATTTGTTATCTGTTTAACTCGATTCCTAGAGACTTCATCACAGGGAGACCCTGCAACTGGATGATTTGTAGGAGCTGAAAGTCAAGGCTGCCAGGACGTCAGTAGCTGGGCTCCCCATCCCCTCCCTCCTCTGTGCCTGAGAGGCATTGGCCCCTCAGATTCACTGAGCGGTAGATACAGGGTACTGTTTTTGCAGGCTGGGAGTGGCCGTGGCAAGATTGCTAAGGATTACTATAATAACTCTGGATGATCTGCTCCAAGGAATACCGACTTGGTGAAAATAAGTCGCGGTTCCAGCAGCTCGGCTCCCCTGCCTGTCTAGGAGAGTGGGCAGTGTCTGCGCCCACTGCTTCCCTCACCAAGGCTGCCTCCTCTTCCAGAGCGGCTTCTGGGGACTTGCAGGGGTTTACTCAATGAACATCTGTGCAAGGGAGAGAAGGTTCCAGGGTTTTACAAAAATGTGCAACTACACTACCTGGAGGGGGCGTGATGCAGTGACGATCGGGGCAGGTGCTGGGAGCTGGGCTGTTCCCACTCAAACCCTGTCTTCCGCTTACTGTCTACCTCACTGCTCTGGCAAGTTGCTTCACCTCTCCTGGCCTTGCCTTCCTCACCTGTAACAGGAAAAATAATGATACCCAACCCACAGGATTATTTTCAGGATGGAATGATTTAATGTATGAAAAGTACTTAGAAGAACACCTGCCATTGGTAAGCTCTAGGCTCAGATTCTTTGTGCACCTGTAGGCACGTGTCCACTCTCCTCTCTGATTGCTTCTCTGCATCACTGTCAAGCTCACAGACATTCCTAGACACAGCCTTACCTGGGGGGAGCTCAGAGCCAGAGATCTCTCTGCTTTTGCTGTCCTTACAAACAGCCATCCAAGCCCCTTAATGTGCCACCTTTTAGCACACACCCCATTCATATCGACGAAATATCAGGAGCCCTCTGAATGAAAGAATAAGGAGGAAAATGCTGAAAGAGGCTGCGGAAGAAGTGTTGGCACTTGCTGATGCTGAAAGGCGTGCCCTTGGGCCTGTCCTGTTAGAGGGCCTAGACCCTGCCTGCTGGGTGAGGGTGTACAGAGGGTGCAAAGGAGCTGAGGTCTGTATCATGGGACATATGTATGGGGTATAATTTTGTCCTTTCATTCCAGGGTAAAGGAGAGTGAGTTGTTCCAAAATGTTAAAACCAGCAGTCTCAGTTGTGTGGCTGTCACCTCACAAGCTGCCCAGCCCGCACAGATTGCTTTCTGTACCGTGGATTCGAATGTCTGGGCTTTTAGTGGGGGCCGGGTGGTGTCAGGTTAAGAGGAGTTTCTTAGGCACTTTCAGCGTGACTCTCAGAATAGCTGCTACAGAGCCAGAGCTTCCTCTTTCTGCTCTCTGATGCTGGCGCAACTCTGCAGCTGAGGAAGTGGAGGCTTTCTTGTCAACTGACATGGGGGAATATTCTGTGAACTGGGGTACACCAGCCCCAGAGACGCTGATGCCTTACTGCTAGGGAACTGAACACCTGGCTAGGAAGGTGGGGAGATGACTCGGGACCAACGTTCTTTAAGGCCCATCAGAGTCTCTGCCTGACCCAGAGGGCCACGCAAGTCAGTCTAGCCCAGGGTGTAGGGTGGAGAAGGCACCTAAGGTAATGCTAGTTTCTGTCTAGAATCCACAAGAAGAGGTGCAAACTGTACCCACAGGGAATTAGGCTAGATCTTTCAAAACACAAATTTAATGAATCTGTAAATGTTAACTGGGCTCCTTGCTGACTTATAATGAGGTTATAAAAGAAGCGCAGACGTAAATGCATGGGCCAACTTTTGATGGCAGACCCAAAGGCTAAAAGCTAGAGGTATTGGACATGGCAAAGGAGAGTCTCTAGGAAGTGGGAAGGTCATGGAAAGGCAACCAGCTGAAAGAACAGTAGCCCAGAAAGGTTAAGGAGTTTGCCTAAGGACACACAGCTTCACAGTAACAAAGCTGGTCTCGAAGGGGTAAGGAGAGTGAAAGAGGAGTTCAGGGCTTTGCACAGAGGATGTAGAAAGGGGCTGTGTGAGCTGTGTGGGGGGAGGCTTGAGGAATCATGCGCTCTGCAGGAGCCAGAGCTGACCCTGAGATGTGGGAGAGAGCAGGCGAGATGGATGACAAAGAGGAATTCTACCCAGGACTTAGAGGCCAGGCACAACAGGGAGAGGGCACCACATGGGAAGTGTTTTGGTGCAGGGATTATGGGTAGATCAAGTTTATGCTGTCATGTAGCCTTTTCAGCATATTCTAAGCTTTGTTTAATATGTGTGTATTTCTGTTTAAATCAGGAAAGGAAAGATGTTCATTAAAAAAAAAAAAAGGAAAGAAAAAAGGGATGTCTGGATTTTCTCTCATAAACAACAGAAACCTTTGGGAGTGTCCATGGAAAGCAGTGTTTTTGTGGAAGTGGTGTTTGGGGAAGATGAGACAGCAGTGTTGGGATAGATGGATGGCCGGGGGTCAGAGGAGGGTGGGGGCTGATGTCACGGAGACTGGCTGGGGGCTGCTGGTGGTGAGAGGCGAGGCCTTGGGGAGCTGGGGATTTGAGTGCTTAATACAGGACC
>SJYV01047921.1:250779-296875 GCA_006410875.1 Neotragus pygmaeus | reverse complement strand
TCAAACTGCCAACATCCACTGGATCATCGAAAAAGCAAGAGAGTTCCAGAAAAACATCTATTTCTGCTTTATTGACTATGCCAAAGCCTTTGACTGTGTGGATCACAATAAACTGTGGAAAATTCTGAAAGAGATGGACCAGACCACCTGACCTGCCTCTTGAGAAACCTGTATGCAGGTCAGGAAGCAACAGTTAGAACTGGACCTGTCTCTTATACACATCTAGATGTGTATAAGAGACAGGCTTAATGGGGGGACAGAAACATCTAGGAGCAATTTGGAACGGGTTTTGCTGACCAGCACGTGGGGGTCAAGGGGCAGGGGGTAGGGGAGAGGCAAAACCGGAGTCAGGCTTTCCACCCTTTGGCACTGCCACTAGCGAGAAGAAAGAAATGAAAGGAGCTGGACAGAGAAGGTATGAGGATTATTGAACTTGGGAAGGTGTTGCTTCCTGAGGCCTTTGCTCTCCATGCTGGAAAACTTGAAGGGAGCAGAGGAAAGGCATGGGTAAGCTTTGCTTCTCAAGTCAACAAGCTTCTGATCAGTTCCCTACAGTGGGCATCACTTCATGAGAGTATCTGTGGTCAGGTGATTGAAGCAACCTCAAAAGTGCCTCTGAATTCTCTCTTAAGATATGTTATATGAGCCAAATCAATGCAACTCTCTTGTGAAAAATCAATTTCCCTGGAAAATAAAGTTGGGTTCTAGCCAGCAAGTAGCACTTGGTAAGCCCTGATTAAGTAAGCCAAGTGTTTAGAGAAGTTGTGAAAAATAGCAAGCCATCGAGGAAAGTAAACACTGGGGGCACCTGATGCCATTTTCAGGCTATAACAGGTTCTGTCTCCATCGATTGTGGAGCCTGAAACTGCAGGTTTAAGTTCTTACTGTTATAAACCTGTAGATCACACATGCCCTATTTGAGGACTTTGAAAGGGGAGATGAATTGAAGGTGACCTGGACTGAACACAGTTTCCTTTCCCAGGTCAGTGTGTGGAAGCCACAAAGCACCCCGCAGCCGGACCTAGAGAAACCGCCACTTGCCAGCCACCCAGGCGCCCTGCTTCCATTCACAGGGTGAGCCGGGCTTCTGTGGGAACAGAGATTTCCAGTGTGGTCGCTGGTACAAATTTTCAGACTTTTTAAAATTTGGTCAATGGCTATATTTCTTTAAAAGTTTTACATAAATTGAAACCTATTTTAACTCATCTGAGCTTTAGCTATTTAACTGAAACCTGTAGGCCTGTGCTTCTCAAACTTGGAAGTGCACACAGATGACTTAGCAACTCTTTGTGACCCCATGGACTATATAGCCCATCGGACTCCTCTGTCCACGGGGATTCTCCATGTAAGAATATTGGAGTGGGTAGCCGTTCCCTTCTCCAGGGGATCTTTCCAACCCAGGAATCGAACCCAGGTCTTCTGCATTCTGTAGGCGAATTCTTTACTGTCTGATCCACCAGGGAAGCCCATTTAAAATGCAGGGTCTGATTTAGTGGGGGCGACAGGAGGCAGCGTCTAAGATTCCACATCACTAATAAGTTCCAGGTTGCCACTGATGCTCCTGTTTGCAAATCACACTGAGTGGCAAGGTTATGGAAAATCCTTGAAAAGCCATATCTGAATCCCCTATAATCATTCCTTAATTTTAGTAAGCAGGGATATTTCTTGTATTTGTTTGTTAGCTGGATAGAATAATTGCAGTGTGTAAAGTAACATTCTACATGCTGTGTGTTGTGCAAGGAATGGAAAATTTCCACCCAATTTTAATCTAAGTGCTCTTAAAAATGGGATATCTTGTGCCAAAACTCACCCTTCTTGGCAAGTAGTAGAGAACTGAATTGTAAGAGCTCTCTGATTTACTATGTGGTGGCAGGTTAGAAAGGCTGAGTGTCCTCTGGAAATTATTTCAACCATGTCATATATCTTCACTGATGCCCAACATCACCCACAACTTTGGGGAGGATGGCACAAGGGAGGCCTGAAGTTGGTCAGGCTGCAAATGCCAGCTGTTCTGCCCTCAGACCCAGAAGCAATTTCTTTCCGCATTTCCTTTGTGGAGAACTTGCTGGAACTACTCACTCATCTTGAGGTTGAAGCCCTGTTGTCAAGCACAACAGGGTTATTTTCAAAAACTAAACTGTTCGTGGTGATCTCGTATGAGCCACAAGATGAGAAAGGAGCCATATTTATAAAGTGTCTGAAAAAGTCTAGTAATTATTGTTCCAGACAAGACTCTCTTTCTCTTTAGTTGGTCTAACATGGAAAGAGAAGGGAAACCTTTCCTAAATGAATGCGAGCAGGGCTAGCCCTGGTTGGTGGCAAGCCATCTGAGATGGGGACCCCGGTTCCTTCCCTCAGCAGCAATTTTTCTTTTGGAAAAACAACCCTCAGAAGCGGTCTTCTCTGGTGGAAGAACGTGTTTATGTTCACAGGGCTCTGCATTTTCTGCTTTTGGAGGGGGGTGAGTGGTGGGATGCAGAGGTGGAATTTTTTTTTTTACATCTAAACAGTAAATGAAGTATGATTGTAATCTCCTGAGCTCGTGGAAAAACTCAAGTCATTGAATGTTAGTTTTACAGATGAGGGAGGTTTTACAAGATTACCTGACTTGCCCTGAAGCGTGTAAATCGTGCTAGAGGGAGAGCTGGGCTGGGGAAGGCTGGGCTCCCAGGCTTTTACACACAGGGGCATCTTTCCTAAAACAGTGCCGCCGCCAGTGTTCCATCCTCAGCGGAGACATCAAGCCTGAGCTTGAACCTCTTTGAGCTCTTCCCAATGTCCTATGCCAAACAGTCGTGTTGAAATGGAGAAATGTTTTGCTTTCATTTAAATGATTATTTTCAGACAATTACACGTCTGTACCTGCTAACCTGTCATATCATCTCAGTGATCTTTATTAACTAGTACAGGTACTGGAAGAGGTAAGCGACTCATATCTGTTGGCCACTTTACTTGAATTATATCATGTAATCTACCCTAGAGTTCTGTGAGGTAGGTTTTAATATCAATTCTATGAGAAAACTAGCAGGTGAGGCTCAGAGGGGTTGAACAACTTGCCCGAGGCCTCACAGCTTGAAAGTAGGAGGACTAGGATTTGGTCCTGTGCCTCCAGAGCCTATACTTGGCAACTTTGTTTTACCAATGCCATCACTCAGGCAAGGCTGGCAGTTTACCTGATGGACCCTGACAGGGGGGCCCAAGCTGAAATAAAACCATCAAGCAAAGCTGCCAAAGGCTGCTTCCTCAATTCTCAGCATGTATCCTTCCCCAAAGCTTCCTTTCTTTCCTTACTTGGTCACGATCACCTCGATTTTATAAAGTAGTTCTTTCACAGCAGCTTTGACTAGACTATTCGTGGGGGCTGCTGCATTCTTAGACCTCAGCCCGACTTCCCAGCTTATGACCTTAACAGCCACCCTCCTTGACTCACTGAGGAGTCATTGTAAAAGGCACCTCTTTGCACAATCAGATCACTGTCTAAGAACAAAGTCAGCAGATAGGAGTTTTGATGTGGAAATCACCAAAACAGCTTTTCCTATCCCTGGCTTTGCTTTGTGAGGCTCCAGAAAAACAGAAAATGATGATAAACCCCACAATGAAGACAAGGACTCATAGATAAAGTGGAGCTCAATCCTGGGCGCCTGGATGCTGCACTGAAAGCCACGAGAGAGACATCCTGCTCCCTCAGAAAGCTGTTTCCAGGGAAGCTCCCTCATTGCAGACTGAAGGCTGTGTTTGACAGTCCTCAACAGCCAGCAGAATGAGTCTGTCTGAACGGAGACGAGCAAAGGGAATGTCTGCCCCAAAGTGGTGGAAGTCGCAGCCAGGGGGCAGCCTCCATAGGTGGCCAGGGGAGGGACCATCCCAGTCCTCCCTCCAGGGGAGACAGGGGAGGGGAGAGGGCGAATGTCAGGAAAGGACCTGGTTCTCTCCAAGGTCAGATCCACCCCAGAACATCTCCTAGTCCTCAAGGAGGAAGACACAAGCTGGAGTTAGAATGTTCCAGAAAACATTCCGTAGTCTCATGGCCTTTAGTTTCCTGAGCACCAACCGTAGCCTGGGAGCCGCTCAGTGACAGGGTCCAGCCTGGACTCCGCCCCACCCGCTGGCTGTGGCTGTCTGAAAGCCTCCTCTCCGGTGGCCTCTCGGGGTCTCCCTGGGCCTCCGTGCTGTCAGGTTTCTCCTCTGTTTCCCCTCGGTCTCTCCAGGTGGGTGCTTCCCAGGGCCTGCCGTCTCCTTCTTCTCTCCTCCCACACACGTGCTCAAGGAAGCCTGCCCAAGTCCAGGACTTCAGCCACCACCTGCTAGGGTGGTGACTCCTACCCGCATCCCCAGTGCTCACCCCTCTTCTGAACTCAAGACCTTTGAAGACAGCTTGCTCCTGCACATCTCCCTGGCCTGCCAAGGACATGTGAACACACCTGCAGACCCAGCTCGCTCCCCCAGGCAGCTAGTCGAGTGCGCACTTTCCCTTGGGTGCCTGTCCTGCATCTGATCATCCCAGCTAAAGACCTTCCCCTTTTCCCCTCCTTGCCCTCGGGTTTCCCAATCGTGCTACCCACTGTAACTGCCCTGAAACCTCACCGAACCTCTACCATCCCCCAAGTCAGGTCCTCCATCGCTTACTCCCTCTGTACTCTGCCCCTCCTCCAGCCCCAAGCTGCTCTGCTCCAGCCCCCTCCTTGCTTCCCCTCTCCCCACTCTGATTATCTGTCTTTATTTTTCCATTGCTTTGACCCCCTCCTTTATCCCATGTTAGGACGTGTCCAAGCCTCTGTGGACAGTGTCCCCTGTCTTCCACCCTGACTCTCCCCTTCCTTTCTCACACAGTCTTGGAAGAGTCGTCCACACTCTGCACAACCCCATCACTCCATCAAACCACCATCGTCTGGCTTTGTTCCTCCTGCTCCCCACAGCCAAGTCCCCAGGGCCTGTCTGCCTCACAGCATCCGCCTTCAGACCTCTCTGGTATTCAGCGGTACTCACTGCTCACAGCCTCCTCTTTCTGGGGGCTCTCTGTCAGCACTCCTTCCCCTCCTTGCTGGCTGCTCTCTGCCTTGCCTCCCCTCCGTCATCTGTCATCACTCACCTCTTGCTCCCACATGCCTACCCAGAGGATCCACCCACTCCCACGGCTTCAGCTCCCTATAGCTGAGGAAGACTCCTATGTCTAGATCTCCACCCCAGAACCCTCACTCTAGCCCCAGATCTTTATATCTGGTTGCCCAAAGGACACCTGGATGAACCACAAGCACTTAAACTCAGTGTGTCCAGAAACAGTTACCTTCTCCTGGTGAATCTATGCTCCCCTCTATATCATTTTAAGAAGGATACCACCAGCCACCAAGATGCCCCTGCCAACAGCACCTTAGTCATCCATGAGTCCTCCTCCTCCCACACTCCCTGGGTACAGCCTCCAAGTTCTGCCAAGGCTGGTACCTCCTAGACACACCTCAGTGTGCTACCCCTCTTCGCACCCACCTCCACCTCTTGCCTTATTTTATGTCATCCTCTCCTAGCCTGCTCCTGACTCTGCCCTGCTCCTCTATCACCCCTGCAGCATCCTGTGACATGCCTTCCCTTCTGTTTCTCTGACTCCCCATGCTTCAGCCAATAGGACACCTTGAGAACCCAGAACGTCCCCATTTTGTCTGGTTCCTTCTCACCACTCCAGCCGAGAGAGGGAACAGATGTGACTTCCTGCCCCTCCACCCAAGGTCGCAGATGCCCCTCTCCAGAGGACTCTGTAGACTGGCCCGCAGGCCTCCCAACTGTGAACTTTTTAAGAAAAGAACCTGGATCTCATTCACTCATCCATCTTTGTCTCCTGGGGCTAGCAGTGCCAGATAATTGGTGGGTGATTAATAGGCGCTTGAGTGAATTACCTTCCTCCCAGGTGACTATTTGTTTACTTGCTCTGAGCTTCTTTAGGACAAAAATCTTTGCTATCTCTTTGCAGCATCTTTCTCGCAGCATATAGTGCTATACAGGAGTTTGGCTCGCCGACCCCGCAGTTTCCAGTTGAAGTCTAACAAAACCTGTCTTTTTTTGGCTTCTGTCAGTCATAAGACTTGTTATCCATCTTAAAGTTAGCAGGCCTGGGGGAGAATAGGGGTGCTGTGGACTGCAGAAGCAGGTGCGATGGATAGAGTACTGTGGAAATCAGCATGGCCCGAGACCGTGAGGCATCTTTGAGCTCAGGACCTTACAGACCTCGAGGAGTGAAGTAATGAGACCCTGTAGTCCTGGGCGCCGGGAACAAGGGAAAGAGGGGCTGGGCGCGAACGGNAATTTGAGTGAACTCCGCGAGTTGGTGATGAACGGGGAGGACTGGTGTGCTGCAATTCATGGGGTCGCAAAGAGTAGGACATGAATGAGTGACTGAACTGAACTGAATCAATATCAAAACCTTCTTAATAAGCAAAGTCTATATTTTTATTCAGGTTTTCTTAATTTTCACCTAATGTTCATTTTCTTTCCAGGATTCTCTCCAGGATACCACATTAAATTTAGTTTCTATTTCTTTAGACTACTCTTATCTGTGACAGTTACACAGTTTTCTTGTATTTGATGATCTTGACAGTTTTGACAGTACTGATCTGGTGGTGTTCTGTGGAATCTCTCTCTAACTGAATTTTCATGATGTGTGTCTCTCATGATTAAAACACGATTGTCGCTTTTGGAGAGGAAAGCCACAGGGTAAAGTGTTATTTCCATTGCATCATATTAAGGAAACATACTATCATCATGACTTATCATGGTACTGTTGACCTTCATCACCTAGCTGAGGCTGCATTTGTCAGGTTTTTTNCCCGTCCCTGGGATTCTCCAAGCAAGAACACTGGAGTGGGTTGCCATTTCCTTCTCCAATGCATGAAAGTGAAAAGTGAAAGTGAAGTCACTCAGTTGTGTCCGACTCTTTGCGACCCCATGGACTGCAGCCTACCAGGCTCCTCTGTCCATGGGATTTTCCAGGCAAATGTACTGGAGTGGGGTGCCATCGCCTTCTCCGCCTTATAGCCCTAATATGGATTAAATGCAGCAGGAATTCAGAGCTTCAAAATAGAACTGCAATATTGCGTTAAGAAACGTCACCAGCAGCAGCCCAACCAATGAGAAGCCTTCATACTTTGGAATCCCGACTTCCACCAATGAACTCCTTTATTATTACGGCCTCCTTTCAATTCTCCACTTCCGCCTCAAACTTTCCCCTATTTAAAAGCAAGTCCTGAGTTTGCTTAATGTCAGGCATAGTTCACAAATTCAGGATGATGCTTTTCTTGGGTACTCTTGAATAAATTGCTTTTGCTGGTAGAAAAAAGAAAAAGAAAAGGGACAAAGAAATACTATGTAGAATATACCATATGGGAAAACCATTTCTCACTCCACCTCGTGTCCTGCAGCCTCCCCGCAGACTCTCTCATAACACTCTGTGCTCTGTGTGAACTAAGAACCCCTCGGAAGCCCCAGGATTGGGGCAAAGCCCGGCTGGTTCCCCCTAGGCCTAGGGGATCCGCTCTGTGCAGGCGGTGGGGTCGCCCTGAGGGACGGCATGAAGCAGGAGTAGTAGGTTGGGTCCTCCCANACTATGTAGAATATACCATATGGGAAAACAATTTCTCACTCCACCTCGTGTCCTGCAGCCTCCCCGCAGACTCTCTCATAACACTCTGTGCTCTGTGTGAACTAAGAACCCCTCGGAAGCCCCAGGATTGGGGCAAAGCCCGGCTGGTTCCCCCTAGGCCTAGGGGATCCGCTCTGTGCAGGCGGTGGGGTCGCCCTGAGGGACGGCATGAAGCAGGAGTAGTAGGTTGGGTCCTCCCAAGCTTGGGTTCTGCAGCAGACTGGATTGGGACCCGGGACCCCCCGGCCGAGGCCCCACAGGCCCAGTTGCCAGTCCTTATCGTACGTTGGACGTTTTCTGGGTCCATGAAGAAGAGGGCCTGTTGGTACCTGCAGAGGTACCTGGGCCTCTTCCTGCACGAGATGCTGAGCCTGGAGCTGCGCAGGCTGGACCAGAACCTCGAGTCCCTCGCCCAGGTCCTCCGACAGAAAGGTAAGAGCAGCCGGCAGTCAGCGGGGCGGGACTCTTGCGGGTGATCTGAAGGCGTGTCATCCAGGACTGGTGAGGTATGGCAGGACTCAGAGAAATGTGTTCAAGTGTTGTTTAATCTGTTCCTAGCTGTTTTGAAAACCCCAGTGTCCATGTTCTAGAAACTTAACTAAGGTAAGGGCATCTACACTGTGGCAGTCAAGCCAGTGGTTTGAGGGAGTCCATGAAGCTGGCTTAAAGGGGTGCATCCATGGAAGGAAGCGACCAGTGCTGCACCTTTTAGGAGTCGTCACGGAGTTCTGTGCAGACAAACCGTATTTCATGGGATGAGACCTCCCGAGAGATTAAGGATGAAGAAAATCTTTGAGAATATCGGAATGCCTAGTTATTCCTGTATTTATTTGGGGTTGGTTACTTGCTTGTGGCAACCTATGTACAGCGTTTGCCATCTGGAAGAAAATAAGTGAAGGCCTCCTCTGCCAGTTTGCCGGATTTTACTTGATGACGTTTATGAGATCAGCCTGTGGGTGGGATGGTTGTGGGCCCCTAATTGTGCTATTCGGTTATACCTGTTTGCTTCACGTGACAAATCCTAAAAGCAGGTGTTGCAAATGGCGCTGGGGTTGCGGTCTTCAGACATTCAAAAACGTGTTTTCTACTTGTCCAGATGTGGTGACTTGACTTGCCTTAACAGCTGCTTCTTGCGTGGTTCACCTCACCACATCCAGTCGTGTCTGTATGCTCAGTGCATCATATTTGCTTCATGTGTATTCAGCCTTGAGTTTGGCAAGAACGGAGTGCCTTTCCCACTTGCCCCAACTCTATGTACTGCTAGAATTTGCTGCTTACCATTTGAATTGGTTGTGCCACTCTAATATATTACTATTCTAAAAGCATTCCTACACAGTTTACATTTAGGAAATCATAAACATGGTAGTTCCTGTGGTAGTTAGGCAAAAGAAAACTTTTGTCTTATTTTAAGCTGTGTAAAAACCTTAAGTGCTTATTTTTTAATAAGTATTAAACAAGTATTAACAAGTATGGAAAAGTATTTTAACTGAGTAATAACTTCCTTAGCCATATAAACCTGAAAAACTTAAAGTATCATTAACATCTTATTACAACCCTAACATTAATTTGTACTACTCTAAATAAGCATATAATTATATCCACAAGTATATGACTTAATCTATGCAGAGTACACAGGATAGTGGAAAGAGCCCTTGAGTAGCAGATATACCCAGGCTAGTTCATCCTGCCACAGTCAGCTGACAGTGGACATAGTAATTCCCCTGAATTCAATAAACATTAGTAGAGGGTCCATCCCATGCCAGGTACTGTGTCAAGGTACTGGTAATTCTTATCAGAAGACAGTGATTCTGATGGATATTTTTAAATTCATTGACCCATGAGTCTGTACTTTCGGTACAGTTATGAATATGGTGTCTTGAAGGAGGAAGGTTGGAAAGGTTGGATATTTATTAACCATCTTTTTTTGTCAAATGACTTTGTACCCATTAGTCTTTATTACTTTGCACATTAACCCTATTAGCTGGGTATTGTTATTTCCATTTTACAGTTGGAGTTAAATAATTTGCCTGAAGTCACACTGCTGTTTAATTCCTAAGCCTATTATTTACGCATTAATCACATGATGTCAAGCCAAGGAAAGAGCAAGTTAATGTTATTGAGCATCTCTTTACTTCAGGCACTGTGCTAGGCCCTCTCATTTGTGTGGTTTTATTTAATCATGGGAAATCAGAGGTGGTAATATTTGAATTTTACAGTTTGACTTAAGAATCATTGGAAGAATAACTTGTGAGTGGACTTAATCTGAAGGTTATGTTTTGTTCTGCTCCTTAAAGATGACGGATATACCCAGTTAAAATGATTATGTTAAATAAAGCATCCAGTAAAAAACAAACAGAAATAACAGAATTTCTCCTTTCTCTTTGAAATCTACTTCTCTTGTCTGGTTCAGTGAAGGCACCGCCAGCTGCCCTTGAGTCAACAAATCTGTGGATATCATTCTTGACTCCTCCCTTTGCCTTACCTCACATCCAGCTACAAAGTTTACAAGTGCACCTTGTAAATATCTCTCCAATTCATCTGTGTTGTTTCATCAGCTGTGTCACCTATTACTCTTAATAACACAGGTTAGTTAAGAGGCTCAGAGAAAGTAGACAGTTTGCTCAATGCACTTCTTTACTGGGCTTTCCTGTCACCTTTAAAATAATGTCAATCTTCCTTCAAATATGTAAAACAAATTAAAAACAAGATCCTTAATTTTAATTCACTTATAATTCACTAGCTCCCTATGTATCTTCTCCTTTCAGAGTCAATCTTCACTTCCCTCTTGCTTTCTTCTTCCTAAACCATTTTATCTTGTGTCTTCCCCTACCATTCAGGTTACTCTTATACCTCCTCAGCTGCAAGGATTTTGGTGTGATTCACTGAGAGGATGGAGTTGCCACTCACTTTGGAACTTGAGGTTTGGTTGCTTTTGAATATGTTAAGCTGGAGATGTTCATTCTATTTAAATTGATCCTGGAAAGTTGGTAGCTTATCAGTATACATAGGGGTTTACATATGTAAACCCCACCCCAGCTCCGGATAAATTCTCTCAAAGCTGTGGATCTCAACCCTGGTTGCACTTTAGAAATACCTGGTGAGCTTAAAAACCCCAAAGTCAGGCCCTATTCTCAGCCCATTTAACCAGAATATTCAGGGAAGGACACAGGCATCAGTAATGTTTCAGAAATTCCCTGGATTCTGCTTATCTGAGGATGGAAAGAGTAAAAAAAATTTTTTTTAATTTAAAAAGAAAGAGAATTAATTCCTTCCAAACAGTATTTAGCATAGCCAGGACTTGACTTAAATGTAGTTCTTCATAATCAGCAGAAAGAATTTTTCATTGAATTTTCCCAGAGAATTTGTTCCACTGTGAATAATCTTTTCTGAAAACTAGTTGGACTTTGAGTTTCCAAAATCTTTCCATCCATTCTCCTACATTTCCTCACTGCTTAGAAAACTGAAACTTTGGGTTGGTCTATCCAGGAGAATAGATAGAGCAGAGGACTTTGATCATTATTCATTCAACAAGCATGTTTAAGTGCTAGGGTGCAGTGTTTGCTTCAGCAGACTGCAAGACAGGACAGACTGCAAGACTTCATCCCAGGACTGAACTCCAGGGATGTTCACAGTCTAGCTAGGGATGATAGATTTGTAAACAAATATCTACAATCAAGTGAGCTATATAGGGGTGTAAAAAGTAAAATGATCAATTTTATTGGGGTGGGGGTGGCCAGTTTAGGCTTTATACAGAAGGTGAAGCTTGAGCTGCTTTTTGAAAAGATAATTTGCAGGCAAACTTCCCTGGTGGCTCAGATGGTAAAGCGTCTTGCTTACAATGCGGGAGATCTGGGTTCAATCCCTGGATCGGGAAGATCCTCTGGAGAAGGAAATGGCAACCCTCTCCAGTACTCTTGCCTGGAAAATCCCATGGACAGAGGAGCATGGTAGACTACAGTCCACGGGGTCGAAAAGAGTCGGACGCAACTGAGCCACTTCACTTCACTTCACTTCACTTCAAGGAGAGACTAGGGAAGATAACCCCAGAAAGAAACAGAAGTAGTAAGTAAAGAGGGGAGGGGGCTTGTGGGTTTGGGAAACTGCCGATAATTTGTAATGGATTGTGTCTTTGAGTGTGCAGGAGGTGAGGGTCACGGGAGGTGGGAGGGGGATTCAGGATTGGGAGCTCGCGTACACCTGTAGTGGATTCATGTCGATGTATGGCAAAGCCAATGGAGTATTGTAAAGTAAAATAAAGTTAAAAAAAAAAAAAAAAGAGAGAGAGAAATACCTAAAGAGGGAAAGGGATGGACTTAATAAATCCTGTTAAGGTTTTAAACTTTCTTCAGGTGGTTTCTTTCCCTAAACACTGTGTGGCAACATGCAGGAATCTAGTCATTGCCTTTCTGTTTAGATATTCAGTTCCAGGGTGGAAAAATGGGATTATCTCCACAAAAAAAGGTGCTTCAGTTGTTTGTCCCTTTCAGCACCTTTCTTCCCTCCTCATTGTCCTCTATTCTCCTTCTCTTGTAGAACAACTATTTGCCCTAGGTGGTCTATTACAATGAGTTTCAGTGCCCTAGTGACCTATTGAATGCCCCTGACTCACTGATTGTACAGGGCCTGCAGGGCTGTACCTTCCTGAGGATTTCTGTGCTGGAAATAAACTCCAGCCCCTTCCCCACCCTTCCAGGGTTGCCTAGTGGGGGTTGATTGTTTTCACGCATCCTTGATAAACTCTTTTGCATACTAGGTCACCACTGCCATAAAAGAAAGGAGGCTGGTGAGAAGTTTCTGTGTTTTAGTATTCAATCTGCAAGGCGGAGAGAAGGCAGCAAGTTCAGTTCAGTTCACTCAGTCATGTCTGACTCTTTGTGACCCCATGGACTGCAGCACTTCAGGCTTCCCTGTCCATCAACCATTCCCGGAGTTACTGAGTCGGTGATGCCATGTAATCATCTCATCCTCTGTCGTTCCCTTCTCCTCCTGCTCTCAATCTTTCCCAGCATCAGGGTCTTTTCCAATGAGTCAGTTCTTGGCATAAGGTGGCCAAAGTATTGGAGTTTCAGCTTCAAGCATCAGTTCTTCCAATGAATATTCAGGACTGATTTCCTTTAGAATTGACTGGTTGGATCTCCTTGCAGTCCAAGGAGCTCTCAAGAGTCTTCTCCAACACCACACTTCAAAACCATCAATTCTTCAGCACTCAGCTGTCTTCAGTCCAACTCTCACATCCATACATGACTACTAGAAAAACCAAAGCTTTGACTAGACGGACCTTTGTTGGCAAAGTAATGTCTCTGCTTTTTAGTATGCTATCTAGCTTTTCTTCCAAGGAGCAAGTGTCTTTTAATTTCATGGCTGCAGTTACCATCTGCAGTGATTTTGGAGCTCAAGAAAAAGGTCTCTTGTTTCCCCACCTGTCCTTCAGCCACTGAGCTTTACAGACAGCACTGCAGAGGCAGCAGAAGCTGATGTGGGCAGTGCTGTCCAAGAAGTGAATCACAGGCCATTTCCCCACAAGAGGCCTAACTGTTTAATTCAGAAGTCTCCCTGTCATCTTGGACCCAGACAAACCTATAAGCTTTAGCTGCCCTGTGAACAGGGGTTGCTAGGGGGGCCTACCCTCCTTCTGTTTAGAAACACCTGATATATAGGTCATCTTCTCCTCTGCTGCCATCTGTAAGGCAGAAAACCTGTGGTCTTATCCTCAGTCCCACTGCTTGACTTTGTGAACTTGGCAAGCTGCTTAACAAGCAGCCATGATAGTTTTTTTTTTCCCCCCCACCAGGAGTAGTAATAAGTATCCCCTCCTAACTTCTTAATATGCTGGATGCATTTGATTGGGGCTTTTTGGAGCAAATGGTTAAAATATATGCCCCTATCGTAATCAGCTAATTTGTATCAAAATTATTTTTTTAACATTCTTTTTGAGATGGAAAAATATATATCTTTCCAAAGGAGAAATGGTCTTCTTCGATTNATTTGATTGGGGCTTTTTGGAGCAAATGGTTAAAATATATGCCCCTATCGTAATCAGCTAATTTGTATCAAAATTATTTTTTTAACATTCTTTTTGAGATGGAAAAATATATATCTTTCCAAAGGAGAAATGGTCTTCTTCGATTATCTGTTGAAAATGAACACACAATAAATTGTGTTAAGTTTTAAAATATTAGTTCCAGACTAAATGCTTTATTAAAAATGATTACGTCAAGATATTTACTATTCTATTAGCTTCCCAAAAGATAAGGCAGAATAGAATTCTGGAAATACTTCTAACATCCTGACCAAAAGATTTGATCAATATCTTGCTGTATTTTAAACTATAAATGAAGTCATAGAATGTAATATTCCACTAGTATGATGTAAATAAGTGACTATTATAACTCAAAGGTGTTAAGTCTATTTCTTAGTGATGAAGACAGATTCATTTTTGAAATTCTCTTCTTTACCTCTCAGAACATTGTAGTAATGTTCCTAGAGGTATATAATTAATCTTCTTTTTACTCAGGCCAAACCAAAGCTGTACTTAATGACAAGAAAAGGGGTGGAAGGGAGCCTGTCAGATAGGATCATTTATAGGAAAGAAAACTAAAGAGATTTAAAATTGCAACCTGTCATTACCTTCTGCATCATATCGGAAGGACTGAAAAATATAATAGCACTTTATCAAAAATATAAGTCTAGAAAGGAGAAACGTCGTCTTTTTTTTTAAAGTGTTATTTCAACTATCGTGATTATCTGGTAGCTTACATAGCTTAATATGAAGGTATTATAAAACAGCATTAGTGGCGGGTGGTGAGGTGTACTTCTTGACAGCTCTATTCACTATCAGGTATTAAAGGTCAAGGGTAGCATACCACTGAGGGTGTCAGAAATTCTTAGTTAGGTGACGGATACCTTTTATTTGTCTCAAATTTTTGCTTCAGTTCAGTCACTCAGTCATGTCCGACTCTTTGCAACCCCATGAATCGCAGCACGCCAGGCCTCCCTNAAAAGGGTGGTGTCAGGCACAGTATAAACCATTAGCTGACAAATCTTCAAATAATTATGTAGATTCCGGAATTTTCTCCTGTATTTTAGTTTTAAGAAACTGAAAAAGGACAGTTTGTCTTCAGTGTCCCAAATAACCCCTTCTCACCTTCCCTGACTTATTCATGTGCCTAATCCTAAGTAAGCCTCTATCTGTGTGAAAGTGAAATCTCTCAGTCGTGTCCCACTCTTTGCGACCCTATGAACTGTAGCCTGCCAGGCTCCCCCGTCCATGGGATTTTCCAGGCAAGAATACTAGAGGAGGTTGTAGTTTCCTTCCTTAGGGGATCTTCCCAACTAGGGATCAAACTTGGATCTCTTGCATTGCAGGCAGACTCTACCGTCTGAGCCACCAGGGATCCATCTGCATATGTATATGTAAACACATTGCTGTCACAAGGCTAAGGGCCTGGTGATACAGTAAACTGATTATTAAGTCATAGCATGTTATTAGAGTCTTAGTGTAGTATGTCCCTTTGCTTTTTGAAAGAGAAGAAAAGTCTTAAATGACTTGACCTTCAGTAATAGAACATCATGCACTACAGCATTTTCTGTGAAAATAGTATTAATACCCCCACAAAATTACACTTTGTAAATCTCCAGCCTCTCCTTATGAATAGGGATGACTTGGTTGCCTTAAGTCTTTATTTAAGAGGTGGGGGGTGGGCCTTAAATTTTTTTTATTATCTGTTAATGGGCAAAAATAGAGATCTGAGTAATCAGGGAGTCAAAAAACTAGATGCAAAAGTGAGATGATTGCTAAAGTGTTAAGTTTCACAACTCTTTGTCATCCCCCACCTCCAAGGAAGCTTCTAGGTAGAAAGGAAAATCTTAATTGAGGAAAGGAAATATGGCAGTTTAAAGCTATACAGTGGGGAGCACTGTGTTGAAGAAACTGAATTTCATGAAATGAAACCGAATTTCATCTAATGTTTATGATATGTGATCATTTTAGTCCTCTCCAACATCATTTTCCAAGATGAAGTGCTCTTCGGACACCGTTTGAGGCTATCCTGATGGTAGATATCATGTCCATCAAGTGCTTTTCTACTAGTATCATGGTGGCATGGTTTGGGGTTTATTACTATACCAGTCTCTCCAACTACTTGCTTTAATATGAGACTTAGAATATTTCTTTAATAGAAACCATGCATATTCATTCACTCATCCATTTATTCTATAACCTCTGTACACATGGGTGGACACTTTATATACCATGTTCCCTAAAAATGAAAAAGAATGACAGTTCCTGTCCCCTCAAAGTTCATTATCATAGAGAAAATTATTTACATGTAATATAACACAATGAGATACAAAATTTGATTTTATACAAGGTCAACAGGCCTCTGTCTCTCCATGTATATTTAAATATTCAACTGTGTCCTATTGTTGAGAAGCAGTACTAGAGTTTATATAATTAAACTAGCATGCAAATCCTGACACCATCACTAACTAGTCTTGTGACCTTGAGATCTGGGTGGAATTCAGACTCTAAATCATTTCACCTCTCAGAACCCCAGTTTCCTCACAATAGATAATAGTTAATGATTGAGCTTCCTTGGTGGTAAAGAATCTGCGTGCAGTGCAGCCTGCAATACAAGAGACCTGGATGCAATCTCTCGGGTGGGAAGATCCTCTAGAGAAGGAATGGCCACCCACTCAGTATTCTTGCTTAGGAAATCGCATGGACAGTGGAGCCTAGTGGTCCACAGTCCATGGGGTCATGAGTCCGACACGACTGAGTGAGTAACATTTTCACTGATAGTTTAGTATGAGCTTTGCTGTTGTTTAGTCACCAAGTCGTGTCTGACTCTTTGTGACCCTATGGACTGTAGCCAACCAGGCCCCGCTGTCCATGGGTTTTTCCAGGTAAGAACACTGGGGTGGGTTGCCATTTCCTTTTCCAAGGGATCTTCCCAATCCAGGAATCGAACCGGAGTCTCCTGCATAGGCAGGCGGGTTCTTCACCACTGAGCCATCAGGGAAGCCCTTAATATGAGCTAGGTACCATTATATGTTTTATGTGTATTAATTTATATAGTCCTGTCAATCAACCTATCAAAAGGTTGCTAATGCAGTCCTTGTTTTGTGTATAAGAAAACTTTGGTATACATAGGCTATTTACCCCAACGTATTCCCCAAGGGTGAGAGCTTAACAATCTTTGAACCCTGGTCACAGCATCTGTGCTGTTAATCAGCGCTCTGTATAGCCTTTTCACATAGGGTGATAATAGTTATAATAACGTGCTTGAAATTAGAGAACCTATGGGAAAGGATTTTGAGAAGTTTGTATTTGTAGCATACGAAAGTAAAAAGTGTCATTTTTAAAGGTTTTTAAATCCAGAACTGCATTGGAGGAAATCAACTAACAGCTGTAGTGTCCTGCTGTATTTCCTTAGCACCTGAACTGTTTTCCTTAGGGAATAGCATTTTGATTTCCTTTCTTAACCCTCAGTCTCTTTAGGTTGGGTAGGAATAGCCCCATTCCTGTCTCCAGCGATGAGAAAATTGAAAACTGGTTGTGCACGTTGTTATTCAGTCACTCAGTGGTGTCCTACTCTTTGCGACCCTGTGAACTGCAGCATGCCAGACTTCCCTGTCCTTCACTCTCTCCCAGAGTTTGCTTAAACTAACGGCCATTGAGTTGGTCATACACGTGTTCTGGACCAAAAGCTTAAGGGAGAGTTAAAGTCAAATCCCTCTATATCCTCCAAACTCTGAAATCCTGGGCCTGCCTAGCCTTGGAAACCGCTGTCAGAAGCCTTTGCTTTTCCTCCTGAAATCTGTTAGGAAGCAACTGTTAGGCTTCAATTTTCTCATCTATACTAGCCATTGAGTTTCTTTGTTAGTTATTGCCAGGAGTCAGCAAAATTATACATCTATTTGAGACTCTTGACCTATAGGTTGTATCCAAAAACTAGGAACACATGAACATACTTCTAGGTAAGCAAGTTTTCCTCTCATCATCACCAAGCATGACAGGGAGCAAAGGAGGGATTCCTAGCTAGAGGGCATAGCCCAGAATCACACCAATCTCATACCCCACTGGAGCTAATTGACACAGTACTTCGGAGGCTGGTCCAATAAATGAAGCCATTTTGCCAATGGTCATAAAATTGTAGAAACCAGGTCCCTAAAGCTACCTACAGAGAAGACTGAAAGCCACCATTTTTTGAGGTTCAGTCATGGCCCTCAGCATAGGGTGGCAACACGAACATTATTCTGCATATAATTTAAAGTTGGCATTCATAGTTACATGTTGTAATAGAATTGATGACCATTTTAGCCCTGTAGACTTTTACTAATTTAACCATATAAAGAGAGAGTCATTTAAATGGTGCTTTGAACTGAAACAAGTCAGAGCGAACAAAGATTTCCTTCCAACCATGGGTTCCTTCTAGGTTTATATTTCTGAGGCAATTACCACTGCCCTCCATTTGCTCTCACTGCCATCTTTGTATCTCTCAGCCCCCTTCTTTTCCTCCACACACTTCAACTGGAATCCAGTAGTCTCCTCCTGATCTGCAGGGATAAGATTCCCCAGTGGATTTCTGAAACTGCTGATAGTACTGGACTCTGTATATACTTATGTTTTTTTCCTTAGACATACATACCTGTGATAAATTAGGCTAGGCACAGTTAGAGGTTAATCAACAATATCTAATAATAAAATAGAACAGTTATAACAAAATTCTATAATAGTTATGCAAATGTAAATATCTTGTTATACAAATTTAATGCCTTCCATGTCTTACCTAAACACTTATCTCATGTGCTGTGGCCAAAAGATTTTCAGTTAGAGGTGCACCAGCAAAACTAGCAGAAATTTCTTTTTCCTTTTTCACAATTTCATGCATATAAGAATCCTTCTTACCATAGGTCTTAGGAACCTCAGTATACGATTTTTTTTTTCTTTCCTTATTAAGTCTAGAACCATTCACATTTTTACTTTACAAAAGCACTCTACAACTGCTCTTTGCCATATCCAGATTTTCAGCATCACTACTCTTGCTTTGGGACCACTATAGTGATGCTGGTAGGAAAGAACCCGCCTGCTGATGCCCAAGATGCGAAAGATGAAGATTTAATCCCTGGGTCAGGAAGATCTCCTGGAATAGGAACCCCCATTCCAGTGTTCTTGCTTAGAAAATTCCATGGGCAGTGGGGCCTGGCAGGCTACTGTTCGTGGGGCCGCAAATAGTTGGACATTACTGGGGCACTGAGCATGCATATTGAGTAAAATAAATGTAATTTGAACACAGTGAAAATATGATACTGTGACAGTCCATCTGATAGTCACTGAGTGACTGACAGGATATGCTAGACAAAGGGATGATTCACCCCCTGGGGACGGGGTGGGACAGGGTGAGGTTTCATCATTCCAGTCCGAATGGCGCACAGTTTAAAACTTAGGAAGTTTATTCCTGGAATTCTAAATTTTAATATATTTGGACCTTGTTTTACTGTGAAAATTGAAACTGGGGGTAAGGAGGGACTAATGTAATAGATTTCTCAGTCTCTGTGAAAAGAGCAAAGTTTAAGGACAACAGCAGGATAGAAAGGTATTGCCCAATAGAAGGATAATGTCTCCGGAATCCGCTATTGCAACAAGCATACTTGTTCCTCCAGTTGATTGTAACACTAGCTGCAGCATGAAAGCCCGTCAGTGGAATTACAGGCTGGAATCCAGTGAGTCTAGGAATACAGTATATCTTCTATTGTTGCTTTTAACCTATAAGAGTCCCAAGGCATTCTGCTACATTCCAGTCAGCTGACTAAAACAACATTTTCTTCACTGCATTTAGTAGACTTTCAAGAAGTATGACCTCAAAGATCTCAGACATGGTTTTCTATACTTTATAACAAATAAATTCAGTATTATGAGACTTTTTTTTCCTGTTTTTCCATTATTTTAGGCAAATTGTTCCTAAATCATTCCTTCACTGAGGTTCTATCTTTGTTTAGGCAAGGCTTCCCTCTGTCCCAGCCCATATTGAACATCTGTATGCATCCTGAATGTTCTTGGTGCTGACAGTCCTGCTTCTCCACAAACTGTCACCATCTGGCCATCAGCTGTGCACTTCTGAGAACCCACGCGTGCGAATGCCAATCTTCTCCCTGGAAGGCTGTGAGCTTAGCATTTCTCTAGGATTCTAGCCCAGTGACTCAAGTGAGTCTAAAGTTATTTTTCCCCTCAGTACTCTCATTTGCCTAGCCTTTAATGTAATAGTTACATCCATCAAGAAAACAATAAAATGTCCCTTTAATTCGAGGAAATATTTTCAGATTGAAGGTGAAATATGTATTTTTCAATGTGATTTGTTATGTCACATCATGGAAATATACATTCTTCTAAGAATTACGACATACATACGTGGAAAGCAGCCAATTTCAACTGTCTCTTTAACAATAAAAAGCATTAATATTTCTTTAAGAGACACTTTACTTTCCTCACTTATTTCAAAAGAATCAGTTCAGTTCAGTTCCGTCGCTCAGTCATGTCCGACTCTTTATGACCTCATGAATCACAGCACGCCAGGCCTCAAAAGAATATGCCTCCTAAATAAACACCTTTTGCAGCTTTATAAAATTACTTTTAAAATTCTACATGGAAATTAAAAAGTTACTTTTATCACGCCTTTGTTATTTCAGCAAGTAACTTTAAATACGTAACAAGCATTTGGCTCCATTAATTATTATTTTGAGAAACATTTATCAGTGTTTACATTAGATCAGTGTCAGAAATATATAGGTATCCAAGACATGGCAAATGTTCTGGAGCTTGCAAGCAAGTAGGTAAGGCAGAAAGAAAAGCAATACTTTCAGTTCAGCTCAGAAAGTAGAAGCATAGAGACACAAAAGCCCTTCAGAGGACAGTACTTGATTCAACCATTTTAGTTTTCTTTTAAGGCAGAGCTAGATGATTTTTAATTCAGATTTAATTATCAAGACAAACAAGGCCTTTTGCCCATAAATAAAAAATGTTTTAAAACACTCTTACCTCCCTGATACTTTTTTTTTTTAATGTATTTTGTTTTTCTTTAATTAAAGGTGGTTTTCATCTCTGCAGTGGTTCTTAACCTTTTAGAAAAAGTCAACACAAATATGTCAGAATTAGAATCCCAGGGGGGAGGTTTTTCAATCTTCACATGATCTCTCTATTCCTATACTTACATACTTTATAGTGGAGGCTTTGTAAAAACAGGATGCCGTACCCACCCTCAGAGTTTCTGACTAAGTCTGGAATAGGACCTGAGACTGCATTCCTAACTAGTTCCTGGGTGATGCTGATGGTCTGGGGATCCAGCTTTGAGCACCACTACACTGTCCCATCAATGGCTTGGTGGTAAAGAATCTGTCTTCAATGAGGGAAACATGAGTTTGATCCTTGAGGGGGTAAGATCTTCTGGAGGAGGAAATGGAAACCCACTCCAGTATTCTTGCCTGAAAAATCCCATGGACAGGGGAGCCTGACAGGCTAGAGTCCAAAGGGCCACAAAGTATCAGACACGACTACAAGCACGCACGCTCACACATGCTGTCTCTCTTTTACTCTTTCTTTCTCTCCCATCAGACTCCAAAGTAGGGGTATCTGGGGTGAAATCTCCCAGGTAATTGCAATACCCATTTCTTAACCACTAATTACTTCTGAACTCTCTACCAGCCACAGCAGATCCTTTTATTTATTTATTTATTATTTTTTTTTAGTGCACCAGATCGTGCAGACACAAATCTACAGATTAGCCTTGTCTCTAACTTCCTATTGGTGATTTTTCAGTCTCTCTAATTATAAAATAGGATCAATGAAGTTTTCTGTTACATGTCTTATCAGGGATTTATAAGAATACATTTGGAGTAACACTGACACTACTATAGAAGTAACACATAGCAGACATGGTTAAGAACTTCATGTATGTTAACCCACTTAAATTCTCACAACAACCCAATGAAGTAGGGAGTATTATCATCCCCATTCTAGAAAACTCGAAACTAAATGGCTGCCCCTTAAAGTTAAGAAGCTTGGCCTATATCATCAGTTAGTGAGTTTGACTTCCAATCCATGCAGCTGACCATTCTCTTTCCTGTTGCAATCTGGAAAAGTTAAAAGCTATTAGTATATCTATTAGTGATGTTTAAAAATTAAAAAAAAAAAACCCTTTTCTAAATTTCCATAATATTTTCAATAGTTGTGTTATGTACATATCCTAAATTTAAATGGTATCACCATTAAGCAAATAATACCTCAAATATTTCTAAATCTCCTCTCTTTTACTATCTCTTTAATCACTGTAGGTCAAGAAGCATCTACTATGTGGTTTATCGTATGATAGATGGTTTAATGATTAGTGGAAGAAAGATAAGCTTTCCATGAATTTTGAAAAAGCAAAAGGAAAGAGAAAAAAATCCTGATACTTTTCAAGAGAGATTATCAAAACTTCATCATAGATAGCTGATAGGTTTCCCAGGTGGCTCAGAGGTAAAAAATCCATCCATCTGCCAAATTGGGAACCGAAAGAGATGTGGATTCAATTAGAGTATGCATATGACTCTCCTGTGACATATTCAAATATGTCCCAAAGTAGAAAAGGCTCTTCTCTTCCATTTCTCTGAATAGCAGAAGATTGGGAAGAATAGAAATAGCATGTTTGCTATTTGGAAGTTCTCATTCAAGATGTCCAAGAAAAAAAATCATATCAATCAATTTATAAGAAAAATGTCCCATAATGTCATTCTAGGTGAATATAAACTCTGGGTAAGTTTAAAAAGGTTGAAGACCAGTAACACTGAATTTCACCCCAGATTCTGAAACTCAAACTTATCCTTTCTCTTCTGGTTCTCTTGAGTTGGCCAAAAAGTTTGTTTGGATTTTCTCATAAGATGTGATAGAAAAAGCAAAGGAGCTTTTTGGTCAACCCAATAGTGTGTGAGCCTGAAGACTCTCTTCCTGCCCCTCATCCCAGGTACCCATCATGGAAGTTCAATATATTGGACCTTGTAACTTAGGTCACATGATATTAAGTCTTCAAAACATTTCAACAAATGAAAACTTTTGGTTGAATTGTACCAATTGTGCTGTTCTAAAGTGACAGTGTCTTGAAGTTTCAGTTTAATTTTGGTCTCCAGACTAAAAAGATTTAATTAAAATTAATAGAAAATAGCATATTTTTAAAAAATATCCTTTTAAAACCCATTAGTTTTCCTGAGACAGAGACAGTTGCTTTCAATAGTTAGCATTTCTATTCAATCAAGTTACAATATCTTAAAGACAAGGCTCAAATTGGATTGGATTATAAAATCATAAACAGTTACAACTATAAAATATTATGCTTAAGTGTCCAAAATAATAATAATAAAACCAACTCAAGATCCCAGATACTAGAGTGCTTTCTACTACTAGATCTAGCCTTGCCTTTGGCTTTAACATCTCTGTTCTCTTTGATAGTTACTTGATACTTATAATTTTTCAACCACTTAATGCAAGTACAACACAAAAATCAACTGCCAATCAACTGTACTTCAATAAAAAATATATGTGAAAAAAAATTACTGCAAACTGCTGTCAAAAATCAGACACAATGATGCTGGGGCTGCAAAAGAGAATAATTTGCCTATCAAAGGATGAACGAGTTCTTTGGGCCTAGATTATTTTGCACTCTCCTACGTACTCTCATGCCATGACCTTTCTTGCAAGCTGCAGGCAAGTTAAATGTGAGGTGAAAGCTCCTTGGAAAAAAGTTTTACATCAAAGCAAGACAAATCACATTCCTATCACTCTCATTATTCTAATATATCTTTAGATACTTTTATACCCTTCACTGCAAGATAACCAAAATAAACCTATTTTCATAATTTTAAGCTTCAGCTTTCAAAGCAGAATGACCTGTTTTACATGGGCTCACTTTAAATGACCCTTTTTCTGGAAACAATTATCTTCGTATAATCAGCACTGCCTATATTTTAAAATGTCTGATGGAAATAATAAATTTTACCACAGTCAACCCGTCCAAGTAAACTAAAAATATAAAATTCATTTGGCTTTGACCAATAGTATATGTACTCCATGTGGTAATCCTGGATATCTTAACTAATCACAGGCAGTGATTAATATTCTTCATTAATAAAAATCTGAGAAAGAATTTATTAGTCATCAGATTCAGTTTGGTTAGCAAATTTTCAAAGTATATGCAGTATGGTGAGTGAGTGAATAATAAAGGGGGTCTTTAATATGAATATATTGGGATTTGACAACATATACCAACTCTTAAATTTTACAGAAGCAGAAACCGAGGCCAAGAAAGGTTNTCAGATTCAGTTTGGTTAGCAAATTTTCAAAGTATATGCAGTATGGTGAGTGAGTGAATAATAAAGGGGGTCTTTAATATGAATATATTGGGATTTGACAACATATACCAACTCTTAAATTTTACAGAAGCAGAAACCGAGGCCAAGAAAGGTTTCAATTTGCCAAAATCCTCTTCCAACTCTGAATTTTTATTTGTCTACTGAATCAATGGTACATTCCTAAGCTTTTCATATACTACAAGGCTTAATAAATCTCCCTGGTGATTAAATATATTCAACCTCAGTTCCTCATGGTTCAACTAAAATCCATTACCTCTGTAGGTAAATTCCATTCCATCATACCTTACAAAAGTGACTGATTAATTAAAACAATCCCATGGCTTGTGTCATAATAGGCTAATGTTAGGCTTGGTTACCTTAATTCGGTAATCCCTACTAGTAAAACATATTTATAAAAACATTTGTACCATATGCATTAAATCCCCTTCATAGAACATGTGGCTTTAAATAATGAGGGGAAAATTTGGCAAAAGCATTTTGTGTTCTGCCAAACCCAGAACAAAATGATTTATGAAATTTAACTAAGGCTTAAAACCCTGGTTCCTACTTTTTTTTCCTCTCTGAATTCTTTGTCCTCTTTGAGGACAAAGCTTTTCTTAATTTTTAATATTTAAATTCTCAAGGCAACTTTTTGTCATTTCTAGAACACAAATGTGTTCTAGAAATTTAAATTATCTCATGTTTAGTATTATTAAGAATCTATTTTAAATTGCATGATTAAAAAGCTTAATATATTTTATTTCTATGAGTCATCTTAGCATTCCTATAGAAAATTAAAGATTTTCTAAATGCTACTCTGATTGATCTAAACCATCTTGATTATACACAACTCTTGAATCCTATCTGACCCTGAGAGACCTTGGGTGGGAAAGTTTTAACTCTTCCCCAGCAAACTGATTACCATCTTATAATGAAAATAAATCTCAGACCAAATTTTGCTATATATAGACATTTATTTAACACTTATTAGCAAGCAGATTCAGAAACAGTACTTACAACATGGTCTGGGAAGCCTGAAGACGTGCTCTCTGTTCTTTAGGCATTCTGCATGAAAGTTTACTCGAGATAGAGTAAACAACAATCCACAGGCAGAATTCTGCCTTGAACAGCCAGTGAACCTCAAAGCCAAAGAATGAACACAGAACAATGTGGGGGTCCAGCCTCAAGTCCCCTCCCTGCTGGTCCAAATTTCAGGATTAACTAGATTCACTCAAAAGTAAAAGGTGTTTCTAAAATATCTCAAAGATCCATGAATGCCTTTAATGTCACCAATAACGGTGTATTACTAACATTCATGTTGCCTATAAATAAATTTTCCCATGAATTTTCCCAAATAAAAACCACTTCTGACATTTAGTATGCTAATTAGCCAAGTCTCAGGTGTTGAGATGCAGAGAGCTGAAGTNTTTTCTATTTTAGTTATTTTTATATTATACATAATATTTCTTTTCTCTGTTTCATTCAGTTTTAAAAATACTTAGCTCATGAATATGTAATCTTTATATTTTTCCTTTCTACAAAGACATTTAAGGCTATAATTTCTCTTCAAGTACTTATTCATTTATACCCAACAGGTTCTCATAATGTTTTTTATTTTTATGAAAAGTCCTGTATGTTTTCTAATCTTATTTTGATTTATTTAGATGTATTATAAACAGAAGTGAAAGTGAAGTTGCTCA
The DNA here is from genome assembly GCA_006410875.1 of Neotragus pygmaeus. Taxonomy (NCBI): domain Eukaryota; kingdom Metazoa; phylum Chordata; class Mammalia; order Artiodactyla; family Bovidae; genus Neotragus; species Neotragus pygmaeus. The sequence continues at coordinate 271,174 of SJYV01047921.1, read as the reverse complement.
GTCTTGTGTGACTCTTTGTGACCCCATGGACTGTAGCTTACCAGGCTCATCTGTCCATGGGATTTTCCAGGCAAGGGTACTGGAGTACCTTGCCATTTCCTTCTCCAGATTATCTTCCTAACCCAGAGACTGAATCCCGGTCTCCCACATTGCAGGTAGACGCTTTACCATCTGAGCCACCAGGGAAGCCAAAAACAGAAATATGAGCTCTAATGTATTAGCACTTTTTCTGTTAGAGGATAGCTGCTTTACAATGTGTTGATTTCTGCTATTCAACGTCAACCAGTCATAAGCATACATATGTCCTGTCCTGCTGGAACCTCACTCCCACTCACCCCACTCCATCCCACCCCTCTAGGTTGTTCACAGAGCACAGAGTTGAGCTCCCTGTGTTATACAGCCACTTTCTACTAGCTCTTTATTTTACATATGGTAATGTATATATTTCAGTGCTATTCTCTCCGTTCATGTCTCCCCTTATCCTTCTCCTTCTGTGTTCACAAGTTTAATTTATCTTCTGTCATTCACTTCAGAATTGTGTCATCAGAGAATGTGGTCTCTATTATTCAGGTAGTTTTAAACTTATTGAGTTCTATTTAGGGTCTTGTATTTGACTAATTTTTTAGAAAAATCCCTGTGTGGTTGAAAAGAAAGCTTATCTCTATATTTGGTATGCACTGTAATTTATGGGCATTAGACCAAACTTGTTATCTGTATGGTATAACTTTTTACATTCTTTTATTTTGAGCTATCTTTATATATATGCTCTATCTTTATATACTCAGTGTATATTTCATAAATGGTGCCTAGCTGGATTTATAAAACCCAGTGGCAGAATGATAGTGTTTTATTATATAATAATAAATTTATATTGATTTTGATATCTGATGCATATGGATTCAGCTTTACCATCTTATTTATTGCTTTCATTTTGTTCCATTTTTTTCATGTTCCTCTTTTCTTTCATCTTTTTTGGTCTGTGTTTGGCTTGAGTCCCTCTCATTTTATTTGCATGCTACTTTATTCTTTCATAATATTCTAGAAATTTTTAGACATATACTTAACAAGTAAATTATTAATAATTACTTTTAGCTATTAACAATTATATGTATTATATTTGCACTGAAAAATAAAAGCACTGTTTATAATGTTTTAATTTATAATCATCTCCTTTCCTACTTTACAAGATAATTATTCATTCTTAGTTTTTCTGCACTTTTGGTGTTTATAGAATCAATGTTTAACTTAAACCATTGATTTATAATTTTCTTTGTATGCCATTCTTTCTTGCATGTTAAACTCTCTCCCTATCATTTTTTCCTCCCATGAAGTATATCTTTAAAGATTCTCTTTAGTGAGCTCTGTTGGTAATGAACCATCTCAGTTTCAATTTGTGCAAAAATGTCAGATTTGCATCATTGTTGAAGGTAGTCTCACTGGATAGAGAAGTTCAGTTATTTTTTTGTCAGCCCTTGAAAATATTATTCTACTGTCATTTCACATCCATTTTGCTGTGGAGAAGTTGGCTACTTAACTATCATTTGTCTGTTTTCAGTCTATTTTTCTCAATAACCAACTGTTAAGATCTTCTTATATGAATTTCTTCAGTTTTATACAGATGTGTCTAGATGTTACCTTTTTAAATTCTCCTGTGTGTAATTATTTGAGCTTAGATCTGAGATTCCCTGTCTTTTCATAATCTGATAAAGCATTGATACCTTTGAGTGTCTTCTCTCTTCTCTGTTCCAGTTGTCTCCTGCAACCTGATTAAGTACATGTATGGCCTTCTCATTCTCTGTGTATCTCTTTCAAACCTATCCTCACTTGGCTCCTCTTGCTTCTTTCTACTTAATTTCTTCAGATTTATCTTTTGGATAACAGCTTCTTCAGCTTTTCTCAGCTGCCTTTGCATCTTCATTGAGTTTTTAATTTCAGTTATCAGACACAATTATATTTTTCATTTCTTAGAGTTCCATTTGGGTGTTTGACCATAGCCAGGCCCCTCTTAATAGTCTTTGATTTCTTTACAACCTCATTTTCTTTTTAAAATGTCTTTAATTATATTGACACTTATTTATATTTTTTCTGAAAATAGTAATATGTGGATTGTTGGCCTTATTCCTTAAGACTTTTGTTCTTTCAATATTTTTTTCATTGTAACTGATGTAACATGGAACTCTGTATAACTCCANCCATTCAAGATGTGTATAAGAGACAGGTCTTTAATTATATTGACACTTATTTATATTTTTTCTGAAAATAGTAATATGTGGATTGTTGGCCTTATTCCTTAAGACTTTTGTTCTTTCAATATTTTTTTCATTGTAACTGATGTAACATGGAACTCTGTATAACTCCACTGAGGCTTGATTTTAATGTACTTTGCTTAAAAAAAAAAAAAAAAAAAAGATTTCAGTCTGCTTCTGCCAGGAAGTTGAATTTCCACCTGGGATTACTTTAAACTAAATTTTTCTCTTGCAGTTTTTTTGGCAGTTTTTAAGATTGGCCCTGTGTAGGTCCAACAACCACGTGAATGCTTTTAGTTTAGGAAATCTCAAGAAATAATATTTCTACTTTTCTGTTTCACCAACAACAAGGCTGAAAAAGAAGATTGAGCATCTCAACTTATAAGCAGGTTTCCTTTCTTTGCTCATGCCTTGATTTTATCACCTTTGCAATGAGTATGGTGTTCCTTAGAACCTAGGAACACCAAGGATGGGCAGAAAAACTCAGATGAAATATGGGTTCTGATGTATTCCCTTAATACTATAAATCTGTGCTTATATATTGCTCTGGCTTCTAAGAAATTTTCTATGTGACATTCAGCCATTCATGAATGAAATATTATTATTATTTGTAGTATTTTAGATTTACTATTGGAGAAGGCAATGGCACCCCACTCCAATACTCTTGCCCGGAAAATCCCATGGACGGAGGAGCCTGGTAGGCTGCAGTCCATGGAGTCGCTAAGAGTTGGACATGACTGAGCAACTTCATTTTTGCTCTTCACTTTCATGCATTGGAGAAGGAAATGGCAACCCACTCCAGTATTCTTGCCTGGAGAATCCCAGGGACAGGGGAGCCTGGTGGGCTGCCATCTATGGGGTCACACAGAATCAGACTTGACTGAAGTGACTTAGCAGCAGCAGCAGCAGCAGCAGATTTATTATAGAGAGATTAATAGAGATTGAATCTTTAATCTGTTATATCTCTGTAAATAGATTACTTGAAACACTATTTAAAATTGAGAAAAAAAATTATTAGTTACAAGTATAACAAGGAGTGTGAATAATTACAAACTTCAACTCATTAAGATTTCTAGCACACATGTTGAGACATGTCCTCCAGGAACCTTTGAACCAAATACCTAAAATTGCTTTTTTTCTTTAGTTTTCCCTTACATGTTTCATTTTCATTGTCCAAATCTACCCATTAAATAAAAAATTTGTAAAGTTTTAGGGAATTGATAGTGAGAACATTTTAGACATTCAATTTAAGAGGCAAAAATGTTTTTAGTGATTCTAAAATGCTGCAAATAAAAATTCTTTCAAACAATTCCAGTAAAACAGGAAGTTGTACTTAAATATATGAGATAAGGATGACTTAGAAACAGTTGAGATTTAATCAGTTTTCAAAATAAACCATACAGGTTTCTTTAACTGAAAAAAAAAAAGACTGTGTTCTACTTTTCCCATCATATGTCAGTTAACAAAGATAATAAGTAGACACATGTTATTATAGAAAAGATGTCATTTAATTAATTTTCATTTTTGTTGGCATATATACGATACTATATTAAGTAGTTGAATTCAGAGTCATATCAAAGAAAAAACTAATTTTTATCATGGACTCCAAGATGTAAGAAAACTTGCTGGTTTATGTCAATAACAATAGCACATTAGAAATAAATTTGTTGTGGCAATTAATTAAATTGGAACGTTTGAATTATGGTTCCTTTGCAAATTCCTACCCTGGGGATACCTTTTGTGGGGACTTCTTTTGTTAGAAACTATGGTGTTCTATATTCCCAGTAATAACCCCCCTGGAAAGCATGTCCATATAAACTGTGCTTCTATATGCTGGCCTTTGGTCAGATGTGGCTAGAGGAAATGTGGCTCAAAATCTACTTTTGGCTTCACTGGTTTTCTTTCTTCTAATGCCTTCTCCTTCAATTTAGTGAGTCATAAATGGTTCAGACAGAAGAAGCCATATTATGAAATAAATGTACAGCTAAAAAAGAATCTTGTAGACAAATCCATAAACTCTTATATTACAAATAGGTTGCATAACTAGTAACAGTCCAGTTCATTACCTCAAACTACTACAACTTTTCAGTTAATTGCAATTGTTAACAAATGTAAACCTTTTATAGGGTTTTTGTAGGGTGATTGTTGTTCAGCCATTTAAATATTCCATCCAGCTGTGTTGTTGCATAGTTGCTTACTAGCTTAGAAAGAAAGACTTTGAGTAACTCTTGTCTAGTCACATATTTTTAACAATGTCTGTTATTCATAAATGTAGTGTCACAAAGAAGACTTGAGAGGATGGCTCAATTACTTGTTTTCATTTATTTAAACTCTCCCATTTAGGGAGTATGGACTCCGAGGCTAGGGCATATCTGTTTTACTGAGAACACACCATGTAGCTTTGAATGACAATAATTCATGTGTCATCGATTTTGTGTAATGAGGCTAGAAACACAGACTGAACTAGATGCTTTCTCATGCTTTCTCCATGGAGTTCGAATTTTACCGCTTGGAACTATTTTCAAATTCCTTTCAATTGTGGTTGACATATAATCAGGCTAGGGTGCTAGAAGGGTTATTCTGGCAGTCTGGTGTACAAGTAATGACTGCATGGCTGGGCAAGAGGATACTGCAGTGGTACAGGAGAGAAATGATGAAGGGCTGAATTAAGGAATTAGTGGAGAGATGGATCCTAGAGGACAAATTAGCCAGCTACTTAAAGGATAAAATAATACTTCTTAAGGACAAATTGGATGTATGGACATTTCAGCAACAGTAGGAAGGTGAGGGTGTTGCTCAGACTTCTGTCTTTGGCCCTTGCGGCTCTCCCCAAACGTGGCTTAAAACATTTTCTCTTATGTATAATATGATTATTAAACATTTTGTTCTCAAGAAACTTTATATTCTTAAAAACATCTGATGATCCCAAAGAGCTTTTATATTAGTTAAATTTATTGACTTTTATTATGTCAGAAATTAAAATGTAGAATCTGATTCATTTTAAAATAGTAAATTCATTCCTGGTAAACATAAGTAACATTTCTACTCCAGTATTCTTGCCTGGAGAATCCCATGGACAGAGGAGCCTGGTGGGCTACAGTCCATGGGGTCGCAAAGAGTCAGACACGACTGAGCGACTTCACTCACTCACTCATGTAAAAGAGATATATTTTAAAAAACAAAAAATTAGTGAGAAAGTGGTATTGCTTGACATTCTTGAAAAACTCTAATGTCTAGTGTAATAGAAGTCAGACAGATTATCATGTTGGCTTTAGCAACATGCTGTATGTGAAAAAAGTTCTGTCTCTGATTTGTAGTTAGAAAATAGAGGAGTTACTCTTAATACTACCCTCAAACTTGACAAGTGATGGTTTCTTAAAGCTTAGCTGCAATGTGGCATCTAAAAATATATCAGTAGACTTTTTGTACTCTGCTAAATATACTCAATTCTTTTGGCCTGTCTTGTGCTTTTAATGTCTCTTCTATCCATGCATGATTTTATAACATTATACATTGGTCATGTAGAAAATATTGATTTCCTTATATACAGATCTTCTAAGTATTGATGTATTTCATTATAGAGCATCCCCCAATCACAGTCATTAGTATCACCATTGATTTAATTAGAAAAGTATTATGTATTGGGAAGGTCTCAAGCTCATGGTTTGGATATAAGTTTTTTAATGTTCTATTTTTTGCTTGAAGTACAATTTTTTTTTTTGCTTGATGTACAAATTTCTAATTGTCAACAAACATTGTCAATGAATTTTCCTTGAAATGACAACTTCATTCACTTTCAAGAAAGTGTCTGCCGGTAGTCAAGTCTGAGTAACTACAGTTTATCTGTTAGTTTTTCTTTCAAGTACAACTATTGTTTCATTGGGAAGTAGGGGGAGCCTTTTGCCTATTTTCAGCAGCAAATCAAAGAATTGCACAGACACTTGTCCCTGAGATGATTACTAAACTTGAGTAAGTAGCAGAAGCGCAGTATATGCATTTTGCCATGTAGAATTTTAAAAAGACGTACTGGGCTTTCTCTTTCTCACCAAGTGGAGTAATTATGATCCAGTACAGCTAAGCAAAATAGACAGTATATATGAAGCAACCATTTTCAGATACTGGATATGAGGCCATTCAGGAATATCAGCACTGAGAGGGGAGACAGTAAGGTTAATCCTATTATTTTCCCAGCTTATTACCTGGAGGGAGTTTCCATGACACCAGAGGGGAAAGGGTGACCCAGGTGGAGTCATTGGTTACCCAGAGTTCAGGAGATGGAGATGGGAGTACCAGAGGCCGAGGCATCATGAGTTTGCCGGGCACAGTGCTGAAGCAGAGAGAGCTGCACAGAGAGGAGCTATGGAGAACTGCGGAGTATTGTTCATCTTCAGCTGAATACCAAACAAAACATGCCAGCAAGGAAACTACTCAAAACCAAAGAAAAAACCATCCTGAGGGAGCAGAGGAACCTCTCAGGAGTTCACTCAGACATGGGAATAGTTTCCGTATCTATCTCCGAGAGTGGAAAAAACCTTATAGGTCAAGAAACCTCTGGGAGGATACTTAGCAAAGTATCGCCTGGCCAGTGAGGGCAAAATCAGCCCTAAATGAAAAACAGTTCTGGTCATGCTTAACAAAATTTAAAAGCAGATCTTGAAATATTAAATTGTTATCAAGTAATGTAACTGCATCCTAGAACAAAGTTCAAACATATTTGTAGGGATATAGCACCCATGATAAAGACTGTAATGTCCAACAGCAAACAAAAATTCTCTCTTTCCAGAAAGCAAGGAAACTTTACATGTAATCAGTAGACAAATCAATCATAAAAGACTTGTATCTGGAATATATGGAGAACTCTCAAAACACAATCATAAGAAAACAACCCAATGAAAAAAACTGGGCAAAAGATTTAAGTAGATATTTGACCAAAAGAGATATCTGGATTGCAAGCAAACACATAAAAAGATGCTGCAAGTCATTAATCATTGTGGCACAAACCACACTACTATTTTCCAAAGTGGCTATGTCATTTTACATTCTCACAAGCAGTGGTGTCAGTCTTTCAATTTCAGCCATTCTGATGGTTGTGTAGTGGTATCTTATTGTGTGTTTTTTTCTTATACGAAATTAACGTTTATTTTAAGCACAAGTGCATGGTGGTTAATCATACAGTTTGCTGCCACTGCCTTTATTACTCATGCTTAGGCAACATTTGTCTTACTATCCATTACTTTTGCCCCAACATAGACAAACTATGTTTTATAGTATTATTATGAAAATTGTTTTGACCTCATGGACCCTTTCAATCACTGTTCTAATCTGCACTTTCCCCCTAGACTTCACATTGTTTATATGTTACACATTCAGATCTTATTTAAAAGCATAACTGCTACCCATAGCACCTCAGGGCTATCACACAGCCCTCTGTCTCCCACATTCAGTGAACTTCTCTCTCTTAGAAATGTCTCTGATTTCCCACTGCCCATTCCCATCAGCCTGGATTATCATCTCTTTTACATCTGCTGCTGGTAGCCTATCTCCTCAGTCTTTCTAGAATTCATGTTTGATTATGGGACTCTACATTACCTACAGAATAAAGTCAGAATGCCTTAGAGTAGCTGACAAGGCTGCTCAAAATCATGTATTAGGTAACTTTTTAAAAATTAGTAGCATGGTTTTAAACACCTACAGTGCTTGTCCTCCAATTTAGACAATAATTGATTCTAACAGTAAATGTATAATGATAGCAATAGGTTTAGGACAAAGGCCAATAGAACTGTTTTTGTAGTTCTAGAATGTATTAAAGTTGGAAAACTTATTAGCTGACAACCTTTAGATTCAGAGATTGGATATCTGCTTTTATGCTTTCTCCAAGAAGCTAATAGTTCATTATAACTTCAGAATTCCAATTAAAATGATGGATTGTTTGAAAAGAACACTACTCACAAAGTCTGAATTATTAATGTGAGTTCAGGTATGTAATGTTCTACATACACGAGGGTTTTATTTTGTTCCAAAAACTTCTGTGACTTGTATGATTTAATAAAGTTGTTGAAATTATTTTTTGAGGCTGCATAGACTAAGGTTTTAAGGTGTTTTCCTCAATTTATGATCCATACTGGACTTTTCTTTGAAGAAATTAATTTTTTAATTTTTATCAATTTATCTTTTTGAATTCTATTTTCATTTTTTAATATTTTGTTTTGTTTTCTAAATATCATTTTTTTGCCACTCTTATATATTTGAAGAATGAAACTCGAACACCAAATTGTTCAGTTCACTTCAGTTCAGTCGCTAAGTTGTGTCCAACTCTTTGCGAACCCATGAATTGCAGCACGCCAGGCCTCCCTGTCCGTCATCAACTCCCAGAGTCCCCCCAAAACCCATGACCACCAAGTTGATGATGCCATCCAACCATCACATACTCTGTCATCTCCTTCTCCTCCTGCCCTCAATCTTTTCCAGCATCAGGATCTTTTCCACTGAGTCAGCTCTTCTCATCAGGTGGCCAAAGTATTGGAGTTTCAGCCTCAACATCAGTCCTTCCAATGAACTTCCAAGGACTGATCTCCTTTAGGAGGGACTGGTTGGATCTCCTTGCAGTCCAAGGGACTTGCAAGAGTCTTCTCCAACACCACAGTTCAAAAGCATCAATTCTTCGGTGCTCAGCTTTCTTTATAGTCCAACTCTCACATCCATATATGACCACTGGGAAAACCATAGCCTTGACTAGATGGACCTTTGTTGGCAAAGTAATGTCTCTGCTTTTTAATGTGCTGTCTAGGTTGGTCATAACTTTCCTTCCAAGGAGTAAGCATCTTTTAATTTCATTGCTGCAATAGCCATCTACAGCGATTTTGGAGCCCAGAAAAATAAAGTCAGCCACTGTTTCCACCGTTTCCCCATCTATTTCCCATGAAGTGATGGGACCAGATGCCATANGGTAGTTTGAACCTTCTTTGGCATTGCCTTTCTTTGGGATTGGAATGAAAACTGACCTTTTCCAGTCCTGTGGCCACTGCTGAGTTTTCCAAATTTGCTGGCATATTGAGGGCAGCACTTTCACAGCATCATCTTTCACGATTTGAAATAGCTCCCCTGGAATTCCATCACCTCCACTAGCTTTGTTTGTAGTGATGCTTTCTAAGGCCCACTTGACTTCACATTCCACGATGTCTGGCTCTAGGTGAGTGATCACACCATCACGGTTATCTGGGTCATGAAGGTCTTTTTTGTATAGTTCTTCTGTGTATTCTTGCCACCTCTTCTTAATATCTTCTGCTTCTGTTAGGTACCATTTCTGTCCTTCATTGTATGACACTAGCGTAAGTAAGTGTTGATAAATGGATGAATAATAAATGAGTATAAATGCAGTATATTGAGCTTCCCTGGTGCCTCACAGGTGAAGAATCTGCCTACCAATGCAGGAGACACAGGTTAGATCCCTGATCTCACATGCAAGGAGCTACTAAGCCCGTGTGCCACAGTTACTGAGCCTGTGCTCTAGAGCCCAGGATCCACCAACGATGAGGCCATGTGCCACAACTACTGAAGCCTGAGCACCCTAGAGCCTGTGTTCTTCAGTAAGAGAAGCCACTGCAGTGAGAAGCCTGAGCACCGCACCTGGAGAGTAGCCCCCACCCTCCTCAACTAGAGAAAGCCTGCATGCAGCAACAAAGACCCAGTGTGGCCAAAAATAAATAAAAAAAATTATATATATATAAAGATACCGCATGTCAAACTCACACCCAGCTTTTCTGATTAGTTTTCATTAACAGCACATGACTAAGAAATTGTTCTGTTTATGTTAATTGACAAAATAGCTGTTTTGACTTTAAAGGCAAACCACTTCACTGTGGTTAATATCCCGTCCCTCACACTGCTCTACGTCCAAATTCTGTTTATTCTCTTTGGAGTAAAATTTGAAAACTTCAAATAACATTTTGAAAAAGAAGTATCTTCATAGACATCATACATGGTTTAAACCACATATTACAGAGCATAGTAAGTAATTAAACCTGATAAGCAGAGACATAGAAATTATACCCATTTTAAAAATAATAATTAAGTTTTATCTTCAGAGCATCCTTTCTACCCCATATCTTTTGACTCCAGTTTATATCAAGTCCATTAAGTAAAATTATTTTTCCCACACTAAGATGGTAGAAAATTTTTTCTTTTTTTCTGTTAGGCCAAGTGTGTGCTGATTACTGTGTAAATACAGAAGCAGAAATATTGATGTATCTGCAGTGATAATATTTAACAATAATACTCTAACACATTCCTTATAATAAGGTTTTGATTATATTAAAGTTCTCTTTTCTCAATGTAACTATCACTTCTTAAATTTCATAGCACTTGACAGATTTTATAGAGTGAATGCTTTGGTTTTACCTGCTCAGCCATCTCCTTAAAAAAAAAATTAAAGCACAGTTAATAATAATAATAAAAATAATAATGGCTTACACTTACAAAGGACTAACCATATGCTAGCACTAATTAAAGTGCTTTTCAGGCATCTACTCATTTATTGCTCGAAACATTCTATGCGGTAGGTATTATTTTTGTCCCTCTCTTACTTATGAGGTCTTTGAGGCATGGAGAAGTTAAATAACTTTTTCAAAGTCACACACAGTAAGTAGCAAAGCTAGAATCTGAACCCAAGCAATTTGTCTCTGAAGTCTGTCTTCTCAACCACCAGGAAATACAAATTTTAAAGTAAAATATGTATTATGAATATCAGCCCTGTATTGACAAGGATTGTGTCTGTTTGATTTACCTTTGGATACACTGTCTTATACAATATCTGGCACATAGCTCCATAAATTGTTATAAAATGAATATCAAAGTAATGCAGATTCATTGCAGGATGTCTAGAAAATCCTGATAAGAAAAAAAAATAACCTGTAACCCCAACATACAGAATTTTGTATATGTCATTTCAGTCTTTAATAAACATATACACACACAAAATATCTTTTTGCATATACACACACAAAATATCTTCCTTTATTATTATTATAGATATTATTAATTTTCTCTTATTATTTTTTTTATTTTGAATTTTCCCAGGTAGAAAAGTACTGTCTGCAACAATAATTCTTCCCTTCTATAACATTGTACATTCTTCCATGATAAATTTTAATGTACATCTGTAAATAAAATCCATGTTGATCCCAAATTGGTGCTCTATACAGATATTTGGGGTTATTGTTGTTAAAATATAACAACATTGTTAAAAGGTAAAGTAGTCTCATGTTTCTCTATCTGTAACACAAAATTATCACCTGAAGTTCTAAAAATTAGTAATATTTGAAAAATAATCTTGTTCTTAGCTGATGTAAGAATGAGTAAATTAAATGAATATACATGTGTAAGTTTGTCAGCCAGTGAGAATGTGATATCTCTTCACCTGTCTTTGTTTAAATGTTAGAGGACTATCTATTTTGTTTTGATTCTTTGAATTGTTTTGTTTTAATTATGTTGTTTTCAGTTTACAAATTACATTGCCTTAGATCGTTCTGGATATGAATTAAAAAATGCTATTAAAAATATGACAGCAAAAAAAAAAAAAAGACAACAAATTTATCCTCATTCTAACACCACATAATTTCAAAGCTTGGCATTTCTATTCTAGAGCCAGTGGGCTATTTCTGTTAACAAGAAGGATAAGGGAAGCCAAAATAGATGTGCCTTTTTGATTAAATGTTAAAACTTTCAAGTTTTAATACACTGCGTTATCCAGGGATGATGAGTTTTCAGGTCTTCCTTTAATTAGTTTAAAATGGAAAATTTAATTACATATAATTATAACTTTGCTTGAGTATAGGACTTCCATAACACTGACAGTAGGTAAAGAGCAGCTCTTTTACTAATAGGTATACTGACTTAGTATGTGACATCCCAGGAGGGATTTTGTGGTACTGTTTTAGATGACATTAACTTAGTGCTATAGACTTGCAACCAAAACATACAAAGAATAATGAAACGTTTTTAAACTTAAAATAAATCTTTTTCTTTATGATTCACGTCGTATTCTGTCAATGCCTTCTAATAAACCAAAATTCCTTACAATATCACGGCTCTGTCTTTTTATAAGCACTGATTTCACTGAAATGTTCAAGGGATACTGGTACTGTAGATAGACTTCTTACTTTTGTACAGAAAAGTTAGAACAAATGAGAATTATCAAAATGGGGCCGGCACTGGGCACACAGAAAGTTTGCTCCATAAGTATAAAGAATAATTGCAAAAGTTGTCCAAAAACTTCATTAGTTAAAACAGATATTAGAAGTACAAAAGACATTTTTCCACATTGAAATAATATAATAAATCAACAAAGTCAATGGCTTTTTCCTTGGTCCTCATACATCCAAAGCTATTACGTTTCATTTGATTATTCATCTACGTGTGTGTGTGTGTGTGTGTGTGTGTGTGTGTGTGTGTGTGTGTAGAGAATTCCCACATCCCAGAGGGTCAATTACACTGCACTTCTGGATTCTCCTACTTCCCTTTTTCCTTCACCGGCTCCTTTTCCAGGTCACTTAATTGTGTGCCATTTTCAAGGCAGGCCCATTCTCTTCTCTCCTGCACATAACTTCTCTTAGTCACCACACACTTCCTGTGTGTATCTACATGTTAGTGGTTTGCAAATTTTTCTTTTCTTTGTTTAGAGTCTTACAACATAATTCTGTCTCTCACACCTGGCTACTCAGGTATTATCTAAAATGTTAAAGTGGCCTGAAATGACATATGAGCCCAGATCTCAGCAAATCTGGAGGGAGAGTTCCAGAGAGGGGAACAAACTTGATGTTTTGGCAAAACAGCAAATAGTTTGTCTGCAGCATGGTGAGAGAGAAGGAGGGAGGGTGGAAGAATGGAAGACTGGAACCATATTATTTAGGGTCTTTGGGAAATAGATGAGGAAACAGTGGAAAGAGTGTCAGACTTTATTTTGGGGAGCTCCAAAATCACTGCAGATGGTGACTGCAGCCATGAAATTAAAAGACGCTTACTCCTTGGAAGAAAAGTTATGACCAACCTAGATAGTATATTCAAAAGCAGAGACATTACTTTACCGACTAAGGTCCATCTAGTCAAGGCTATGGTTTTTCCTGTGGTCATGTATGGATGTGAGAGTTGGACTGTGAAGAAGGCTGAGCGCTGAAGAATTGATGCTTTTGAACTGTGGTGTTGGAGAAGACTCTTTGAGAGTCCCTTGGACTGCAAGGAGATCCAACCAGTCCATTCTGAAGGAGATCAGCCCTGGGATTCCTTTGGAAGGAATGATGTTAAAGCTGAAACTCCAATACTTTGGCCACCTCATGTGAAGAGTTGACTCACTGGAAAAGACTCTGATACTGGGAAGGATTGGGGGCAGGAAGAGAAGGGGATGTNTATGGATGTGAGAGTTGGACTGTGAAGAAGGCTGAGCGCTGAAGAATTGATGCTTTTGAACTGTGGTGTTGGAGAAGACTCTTTGAGAGTCCCTTGGACTGCAAGGAGATCCAACCAGTCCATTCTGAAGGAGATCAGCCCTGGGATTCCTTTGGAAGGAATGATGTTAAAGCTGAAACTCCAGTACTTTGGCCACCTTATGCGAAGAGTTGACTCATTGGAAAAGACTCTGATGCTGGGAGGGATTAGGGGCAGGAGGAGAAGGGGATGACAGAGGATGAGATGGCTGGATGGCATCACGGACTCGATGAACGTGAGTCTGAGTGAACTCTGGGAGTTGGTGATAGACAGGGAGGCTTGGCGTGCTGCGATTCATGGGGTCGCAAAGAGTCGGACGCAGCTGAGTGACTGAACTTTGGGCTATAGATTTTATGAAGCCTTTGAAAATTTCATTGTGGTACCTTTGGAGGGTTGAGGTCATGGGAGTGGCAAGTTCTGGTTATACTTTTAAATAATCACAATCACTCTGATTGCTGGGTTAAAAATAACATGAAAGGCAAAGATAGAAGCAGAGAGAACAGCTAGGTTGGATATAATTGTTTATTGTATATTATTTTGCCTGGACACTTCCAGGCAAAATGTTAGGGATGAATAAATAGTAAGAGTCAAAGTGAGCTCACAGGTGCCTATTTAAACCATAATGTCACTGAGGTTCTTTAAATTACAGTGAAAAATAAAGTAGTATTTCTATAATAGTAATGATATAAAACAGAAAAGCTGTACCACTTAATATGTTTTCTTATTCATCCTCCATCTTGATGTTGGTATATGAAGGGAAAGCTGGTTTTATTTAAAAAAGTTTTGGAGTTAGATGGAGATTTGTATGTCTGTTGGGAACTTTTGGATACTTTCAAGAGGTATAGAAGTCAAAGGAAATTGATCTGTGTTATATTTAAACTTACTTTAAAACTCATGACTTCCCTTTTTACCGTAAGAGTATGGGGCTTATCACCTAGGATTAACTTTATCTGGATTACAAATGGAAGGAGAGAACATGAGAGAAAAAATGAGAGATTTTTCCTGAAGTAAAAAGAGAAAGAGTTGGAACAAAGCTGAGGGAGAAATGGAATTAAAGAGGATATTGTATACATGATAAACACCAGCTAAAGTGAAATTAGGGGCTTCCCAAGTGGCTCAGCAGTAAAGAGTCGGCCTGCAATGCAGGCCTGTGGATTCGACCCTGGGTCAGGAGGAGGGAATGGCCAATCTGGTGTTCTTGCCTGGGACAGAGGAGCCTGGCAGGTTACAGTCCATGGGGTCAAAAAAGAGTGGGATATGACTGAGCAACTAAACAATAAAAAGTGGAATTAACTGAGCTGTGAAAGGTGGAAGATAAAGAAATGGAAGACCACAACTTGGGCATGGCCCACCTCAGTAAAAAGAAAGAATCAATGTGAAAAAGGAAAAAAAAAAAGTTTGGGTGTTAAGTTCTTGGTAGCTTTGGAAATGAGAAACAGAAAATCATACAATAGAATGTTAAAATGGCAGTTTTAAGTCTGTTTATTTAGAAAAATCTTACAGTGTGAATTGATTATCAAGAGATTGCCCATACTGTCTTAAAGCTAATAAAGAGTTCTAAAAAAATCCTTTCTGAAAGTTAATAGGAAACAAAAATTATAGACACATTCATTTAGACATATCCACAGAGTTAAGGAATTTCCCACTCCAAATTATGTTGCAATATTAGCTATATATATTCTAGCAAAGGATAGTTTTCTGAGATCTATTAACACTGTCATGCTTTAAATTGTGAACATTGTTTAGCATCATGAAATAGGCTATTCAGTTCAGTTCAGTTGCTCAGTTGTGTCTGAATCTTTGAGACCCTGTGAACTGCAGCATGCCAGGCTTCCCTGTCTATCACCAACTCCCGGAGCCTACCCAAACTCATGTCCATTGAGTCAGTGATGCTATCCAACCATCCCATCCTCCATCGTCCCCTACTCCTCCTGCCCTCAATCTTTCCCAGCATCAGAGTCTTTTCCAACGAGTCAGCTCTTCGCATCAGGTGGCCAAAGTATTGCAGTTTCAGCTTCAACATCAGTCCTTACAATGAACACCCAGGACTGGTCTCCTTTAGGATGGACTGGTTGAATCTCCTTGCAGTCCAAGGGACTCTCAAGAGTCTTCTCCAACACCACAGTTCAAAAGCATCAACTCTTCGGTGCTCAGCTTTCTTTATAGTCCAGCTCTCACATTAGTACATGACTACTGGAAAAAGCAAAGCCTTGACTAGACAGACCTTTATTGGCAAAGTAATGTCTCTGATTTTTAATATGCTGTCTAGTTTGGTCATAACCTTCTTTCCAAGGAGTAAGCATCTTTTTAATTTCATGGCTGCAGTCACCATCTGAAGTGATTTTGGAGCCCCCCAAAATAAAGTCAGCCACTGTTTCCACTGTTTCCCCATCTCTTTGAGGATTATAATTCTTTGTTATATGTTCTTAAGAAGTAGTCCCCTTTATTGTTTAATAATGTATTTCATTTATACCTGCTTATATGTGTGTATGAGGCAGGGCTATTCTGTTTTCTTTTTGGAAAAGGTATTATNTCTTTGAGGATTATAATTCTTTGTTATATGTTCTTAAGAAGTAGTCCCCTTTATTGTTTAATAATGTATTTCATTTATACCTGCTTATATGTGTGTATGAGGCAGGGCTATTCTGTTTTCTTTTTGGAAAAGGTATTATAATTTAAACAAGCCTCTGTTAATGATTTCACTGGAATTGTGCTTCAGTATTCAATTGTAAAACTGATAATTATGTTTGAGTTCAAACACTCTGATATAAGGTTAACCTCTATGAAAATATTACATATATTTTAAATGTCACCACTTCATACTTTATTCAACATAATTCATTATAAAGCAAAAAATAAATATATGCTAAAGGTTAAATACATCAGATCTATAACAGTTAAAAAAATACATTTTGAAATAATAAACTAAAAAAAAACTATATATTTTTCTTTCCTGGTCAGAGAAATTGTGTTAACAGCAGGCTAGCAAGAATCATCCTAATTTTTGCAAAACATGATTTTTACTGCAGTGTAGGCAGGGCCTTAAATACACTTCTCACTACTGCATCTATTTTTAATTTCTAATGCAACATGGAATTCTTAATTCACTGTCTCTAAGTTGCAGGCTATTTACAAAGGCTTAGGTGAAACACTAAGCTTTTACTGAGTATTTTATTTATAGCTTTTCTCTTCCCTAGGAATAACATGAAATAGACCTCTTTTGAAAATGTGATAAGGATATATCTGGTGCATTTTTCTTTGGCAGTTTTAAAAATAGATTTCCTGCATCAGCAGTGACAGTGTTCTCTCAACCAAGCAAGTATCAGCTATAGTACATTCTGGACAGAAAGTGTGCAGGATTAACCAACCTTAACATATGAAGAGTAAGCTAAGTGAAGTCATTTTAAAACAACAACAACAAAAAATTAGTGTTTAGATTTTTAAAAATGCCTTGGTTTGTCTCTGTCTCTCTGGAAAGTTTGCATGTCTGGGTTTTGGATTTGTTGTTGATAAAAAGAAATGTATGTCTAGTTGGGATTGTACAGTGCAGTTCTGTTTTTACATTAATTTATCCTAATTTTGAACAAATGATTATATCTACTTACAAGGTTCAGATATCACCTATGGGATAAGGGCCAACTGTCTTTTAAAGCACACAAGATGTGTATTTTTATTTCTCCCTATACACAGATATAGACGACTTTTTTTTTAAGATTTATTTATTTATTTTTGGGCATGGTGGGTATTCACTGCTGCACACAGGCTTTCTCTAGTTGCGGCCAGTGGGGACGACTCTTCATTGAGATGCACAGATTTCTCATTACAGTGGCCTCCGTTGCTGAGCATGGGTTCCAGGCACAGGCTTCAGTAACTGCAGCACGTGAGCTCCATAGTTGTGGCGCGTGGGCTTAGTTGCACTGCAGCATGTGAGATCTTCCTGGACCAGGGATTGAACCAATGTCCTTTGCATTGCAAGGCAGATTCTTAGCTGCTGGACCATCAGGGAGGCCCCTGGTATAGACTTTTAGGAGTCTTCTTTGGTCTCTTTGTATCCTCAGAATGAAAAGGAAGCAGAATCTTGCAAGAAAATTTTATAGTAAATGTTTTCTCACAGGCTTTATGGTAGTTTAGTCGATGATTGGATAGTGTCACCAACTCAATGGACATGAGTCTGAGTAAGCTCCATGAGTTGGTGATGGACAAGGAGCCTGGCATGCTGCAGTCCATGGGGTCTCAGAGTCAGACAGGACTGAGCAACTGAACTGAGCTCAACTTACAGTAGTCATTTCCAAATCATTTAAGCCATAAAACAAATTTATTATTATGCAGTTTTGAGATTTATTTTTAAAAATGGCCATGGGAAACTAATCTTTGGTGATAGTGGCAAGAATAGTTATTACATTGGGGTGGAGGTTCTCATTATCTTGTTCTGGGTGCTGATTGCATGGGTGGAATCATACATGGGCTTCCCTGGTGGCTCAGTGGTAAAGAATTTACCTGCCAATGCAGGAGACATGGGTTCAGTCCCTGGGTTGGGATGATCCCCTGGAGAAGGAACTGGTAAGCCACCCCAGTATTCTTGCCTGGGAGATCCCATGGAGAGAGGAGCCTGGAAAGCTACAGTCTATAATATCACAGAAGAGTCAGACATGACTTATCTACTAAACAACCCCAAAACAAAATGAATCCTGCCATACCAGTGTCAGTAATCTTCCCTGAAGATTTTAGAATCTTGATTTCAGGGACAATTAAGCCTTTTTAAAAGGAAAAGTTCTCCAGAAATGGGATTTAAAAAATTTGTGATTCTAAGGAGTGGATACTGCTCTAAATTTTCACAAATAGAGGAGATTGGGAAGAGGCAAGCATGAAAATTGAAAAAAACAAACAAACGTGCTAGTTGTTAATTGTTGGATATACCTTATCACATTTAACTTTATCTCTAAAAATTTTGTGAAAAAAGGATGAGATTTCTTTAATCACCTCCCTTGAGAACAAAAAGTAAAAAGAGGTAAATTTTGCCCAGAAGCTCCTAAAGGAATTTGAGCACAGAAGTTATTTTCAATCTCTTTACAGATATGTTTTTGTTCCTTACAAGTCCCATTGTTTGCAGAGTTTTCAGTAGTTAAGTAGCATCTTCAACGTCACTTCAGGAGAAATTGGTAGGAAAAAAAAGAAGGACATCTAGATATACAGTAATTTTTAATAGTTTAATAGTGATTTTTAATGGTTCAAGCATCCTAAAATTATGGTTGACAAATAATCTCTGAAGTCAGTTAATGGTTGAGATAATCATGTTTCATATTCTGNGGAGCCTGGTGGGCTGCCGTCTATGGGGTCACACAGAGTCGGACACGACTGAAGCGACTTAGCAGCAACAACAGCAGCAGTTTATCTCTAGGATCTGTGTTTGTAATCACTGAACTGCCCTGCCTTTGCATTAGATTTACACACACACACAAATTTTAAAATTTCCATTTTTTTCTCCTGTATCTATCAGGGTTCACACTGCTCATTCCCCAGGCACTGTTATAGTTACAAAGAAGTAAGTAAGTCACTGTGGACTATCAAGAGCAACACCATAGAGTAGGACATTTAAGCTAGATCTTGAAGGATGCCAGAGATTATTATGTAAGAAATAGGGAAGAAAAAGGCAGTAGAAGGGAAATACTGTGGGGTACAAAGAGAAAGGTGTCAGGAATTAATGCTGGGAAAGTGTGCTAGAGTAAGGTGGTGAAAAGTCTTAACATCAAACAAAGGAGCATGAATTTCATCTTACAACTACAGGGAGCAATTAAAGGTTTTTCAACAAAGATGAACTCTGATAGATAAAAGATAATTTTGGAGGCAGCATGGAGATAACTACAGAGAAAAAACAGAGCCCAAATAGATAAGTTGATACAGATCAGCTGCAGGAGGATGAGTACCTTAAGAAGCAGGAAATGGAGGAGGTGGGCTTGAGAGATATTTCTGAAGTGTGACTGACAAGACTGGGCAATCAATTAGACTGCAGAGGTATGAGAGAGGCCATCCCTTAGATGAATTCAGTGTTTTGATAGTTCGGTTGACCGGTTGAAACTTCACCTGCAGCTCAATAAGGCTTCAAGAGTCAGTGTATCACCGCTTCTCTGAAGACAAACAGGTGTTCAAAACAAAACAAGTAGTATGGAGAACAGAGGTACAGATCAAAGGAGTCAGAGAACCAAATTGCTACAAAGTTTCTAAAATCCCAGATACCAAGGCCAAACCCTCCTTAATCAGCATTCCTTGGGATCAGTTCAGTTCAGTTGCTCAGTTGTGTCCAACTCTTTGAGACCCCATGAATCGCAGCACGCCAGGCCTCCCTGTCTATCACCAACTCCTGGAGTTCACTCAGACTCACGTCCAGTGATGTCATCCAGCCATCTCATCCTCTGTCATCCCCTTCTCCTGCCCCCAATCCCTCCCAGCATCAGGATCCTTTCCAATGAGTCAACTCTTCGCATCAGATGGCAAAAGTACTGGAGTTTCAGCTTCAGCATCATTCCTTCCAAAGAAATCCCAGGGTTGATCTCCTTCAGAATGGACTGGTTGGATCTCCTTGCAGTCCAAGGGACTCTCAAGAGTCTTCTCCAACACCACAGTTCAAAACCATCAATTCTTCAGCGCTCAGCCTTCTTCACAGTCCAACTCTC
>SJYV01047921.1:225027-247953 GCA_006410875.1 Neotragus pygmaeus | reverse complement strand
GAACATGAGTTTGAGTAAACTCCAGGAGTTGGTGATGGACAGGGAGGCCTGGTGTGCTGTAGTCCATGGGGTCGCAAAGAGTTGGACATGACTGAACAACTGAACAGAACTAAACTGAATGAAATGCCTAAGTATTTATACAGAGCTGTTGACTAGGCTTTAATAACCCACTTGGAGGTGTGGATGGGAACAGCTCTAACACAACTGTGCATTCTTAAAGTCTTAAAATCAACATTTCCTTAGTCTCAGCTGAAACATACTAAATTCATTTTGAAGATCTGTCTGGTTTGTTTTGTTTTCCTAAAAGAAAATTTTGGACTGTTTTGACACATGGAAAAGTTTCACTGTTACTGTTGAAAAAGCATTACAAATGGCAAGGTTTGCTCTCACCCTAAATGTTAGTCCATGATATCAAAACCCTCTTACAACATAGTTCTCTATTAGTAACTTTACTGGGGAACTTTACTGGAGAACTCTGTAAATAAATGCTATATACTCTGCCACTTTGCTAAGGAATAGCTAAATACTTCAAAATGAGCACCCATCAAATAGTTTGGAGGCTTTCACCAAATATTAACCACCAAGAAGTTATAAAAAGGAAGCTTCCAGTTCCCCACTTGGGCTTTCGGCCTTGTCTATAAGCTTCTTGAGGTTATGACTCATGCTGTTTTGACTTCTTTTTAGTATTTTTCATTGTATGGTCCTGAGGACTGCAAAATTGAAGCTTGATAAATGCTTGCAAAATTAAATTGGTTCACTAAACTGATGAGAGAGGGAAGTGAGAGAGAGAGATCCCAGCCCCCAAATCAGAGTCCAGAAATAGAGAAAGCCTCAGCACAGTACTAGCCTTTATTTGCCCTGTGACTTCATGGGTGAATTTTACCAGACATAAAGCTGTAACATACTTAAAAATGATCAGAAACTTTATTTCAGTTTTTCTAGAGCTCTGGCTTTCTTCAGTGCTCTGGCAGCACTGAAGAATTAGCTTCACTGTTTTTTCTATCTCATAAATAATTTCCTGCTCTTGCATGATATCAATGATCTCTGTGTTATTACAATTTAGCAAAGCTATGAAAGTGCTAGAAATAATATCGTATGATGACTTTTATATCTATTTTACTTTTGAGATGCAAGATTATAAAATACAAATTTTTTCATCAATTTTTTTTATTTCTCAAAAGATATTGTTTAAATGGCAAGTATTTGTTTTTCACACTTGTGACATACGGGCTTCTCTAGAGACTATGCAATTTTTGAGAGATATCTCAAATCTCCATCACCTTCTTACACAGAGATGAGTGTCAAGGCCGTGTATGAATGAGTGTTTTCCATTTCCTGTGTATGTTAGAATATTGTTCAGAAGTGAATTTCCCTTTTAGCCAGTCAGCAGATATATAAGAAGTGTCTATACACATACTTTTTTCTAGGAAGTAAATGACTGGAACACATTTCTCTTGACATTTTCTGAAAAGTGTTACAAGTTCATACCAGCCAACAAAATACACTTAGGCAGAAAGCAAAGAGATCTAAAATATTGTCATTGCTAATAAAAACCATGCATGGTAATAAAGCATGTCAGCAGGAGNCACATTTCTCTTGACATTTTCTGAAAAGTGTTACAAGTTCATACCAGCCAACAAAATACACTTAGGCAGAAAGCAAAGAGATCTAAAATATTGTCATTGCTAATAAAAACCATGCATGGTAATAAAGCATGTCAGCAGGAGGGAATGCAATTTTGCATTGATCCAGCAACATTCAGAAAACTAAGATCATGGCAACCAGTCCCATCACTTCATGGCAAATAGATAGGGAAACAGTGGAAACAGTAGCTGACTTTATTTTGGGGGGCTTCAAAATCACTGCAGATGGTGACTGCAGCCATGAAATTAAAAGATGCTTACTCCTTGAAAGTTATGACCAACCTAGACAGCATTTTAAAAAGCAGAGACATTACTTTGGCAACAAAGGTCCATCTAGTCAAGGCTGTTGTTTTTCCAGTTGTCATGTATGGAGGTGAGAATTGGACTATAAAGAAAGCTGAGCGCAGAAGAATGGATGCTTTTGAACTGTGGTGTTGGAGAAGGCTCTTGAGAATCCCTTAGACTGTGAGGAGATCCAACCAGTCCCTCCTAAAGGAGATCAGTCCTGGGTGTTCATTGGAAGGATTGATGTTGAAGCTGAAACTGCAATACTTTGGCACCTGATGTGAAGAGCTGACTCATTTGAAAAGACCCTGATGCTGGGAAAGATTGAGGGCAGGAGGAGAAGGGATCGATGGAGGATGGGATGATTGGATGGTATCACCAACTCAATGGACATGGGTTTGGGTGGACTCCGGGAGGTGGTGATGGATAAGGAGGCCTGGCGTGTTGCAATTCATGGGGTCACAAAGAGTTGGACATGACTGAGCAACTGAACTGAAATGAACTGTACTTTATTTCCTGAGATCTCCTATTAGTGGCTTCTTACTATGTTTTCATTTGTTTTGTTCTAGAAAATTTTATATTATTTTTGGCATCAGATATATACTTAAAATGTATTTTCATTAATTTGTAATTGAAATAGTTACAGAAAATTGTTCAGAGAAAATTCTTTTTTAAAAAAATTTATTGAGTGAACTCACTGTCCTTTAAAAGATACTATTTNTTTTCATTTGTTTTGTTCTAGAAAATTTTATATTATTTTTGGCATCAGATATATACTTAAAATGTATTTTCATTAATTTGTAATTGAAATAGTTACAGAAAATTGTTCAGAGAAAATTCTTTTAAAAAAAAATTTATTGAGTGAACTCACAGTCCTTTAAAAGATACTATTTTCAGAAATGCATGAAAACTTACATCTAATAGCCATTACATTTTAAACATAATGAAGTGAAGTCCATCTTCACATATTTTCAGACACTTTTTATTTCTTTCAATGGACAACACCAATCTGCCAAATTTTGTACAGTAAGTGTTTTGAAACACATTTAGGGTCGGTAGTAGTATTACTTCACAAAGGAAAAATATGAATTTAGACAGTTACCAATTTAACTTTTAAGATCAATTTAATGAGTTTTATCTTTTTCCCCTCTTGTAAAAGAGAAAGATGTGACATTCCACATAATCCATCACCCACCCCACCCCCTATTCTTCCCAACTCCTCAGCCAGAGGGTTTCTGCCCTTAACATTTATATTGAGAAGGCTAATCAGACTCTAGAACTTGCAGGTTGGTGGAGCCACTCTGGGTCTAGAATTATAATTAGCCAGCTCTTTGAAGACTGCCTCATGAGTGGGAAGTAAACTCAGAAAAACTACTTATGAAGCTATTCAGACTCAAACAAGGCATTTCTACCAGAAAAAGAATTTATTAATTTAGAATGAGGAGCTAATTTTTTTTGTTTACTATATTTCATATTTTCAGATTTGGGTCATGATACAGAAATTTGAGTTCCCCAAATTCTACTTTATGATGTACAGTTTAAAATCTTTAAGAAAGATTTAGTTTATTCCACCATTTTCACTTCCCTGGCAGGAGATAGAGGTATATAACTATATATCTATATCTATGCCCATCTGAAAAGAATAAACACATTGTTTAGCACTGTTTTCCTTATTTAAGACATTTATAAGCAACTTTTAGTTAGCTTCAGAAGTATACCAGGCTAGTTGCTGGTCTTGGTCTTCCTTAGGAAACTGCTTTAACCTCATTTGAGTCCTAACTCTATTATGGAATTTTCCTAGAAAAGATAAACCTGACCATATATGTAGATTCTACCTCAAGTAGAGAAGTGAATGTCTTAAATTTGTCCTTCTAACTTTTTCTTGCTGTTTATCTGTCTCTGATTTTAATATCCAGTTCCCTGGATGCCTCCTGCCCTCCTTGTCTTATAGTTATCATGTTATCTCTCAAGTGCTGTAATACAGTCTCAGGAGAGAAGGATCTGGCCTGGAGGGGGAGATGGCAGAAAATCAAGTACAGTTTAGAGGAATGTGGGGGAAGAGTCTGTTTGGGAAAGTAACAGATGATAACATGGACTAAGGAAGCAGAGGAGTTGAATATCTAGTGAAAGGATAATGATGCAAGGAAATATGGAGTTCACCAGTCTCAATGAGCCAGTTCACTCACTGGTCAACAGTTGCATATGAACAAATTTTCATTGATCATAGGATCAGTTACATGCTGCTATATTATATTGATGTGACAAACCATTCAGTGTGGTTCTTCTCAGAATTGTCTTCCTATGTTGTCAAAGCAAGCTTTACCTTTCAGTGTGGAACATACTACTTGAAAGTTACTACAGAAACTGATTTCTGGCTAATCTGTTTGCCTAAGTTAGATTGACTGATGCCAGAAACCATTTAGAAGTCCCTCAGACAAAACTACCCTAATGGGGAGGATCTGGGGCCCCTTTCTTTTAAACCAATAAATAAGTACAAGGTTCAGCACTTCATAGTAACATTTTAAACAAACAATGTTCATATTGAATATCTATGGATCAGAGGATTGTAGCAGACTGTTAACATCTCTGTATAGCAGTTAAGGGGAAATATTTTGAAAACAAAACTATTTGCTGAATGGGTTTTCCTTTGTGTTGCTTTCCTTTTTATAGTGTTAACATTTCTTCTAAGTTCTGCTTTCTCAGTAGAATATTTGTCCCTAAAATTTAAAAAATGAAAGTAAAGCAGATAATTCTTTCTAATTGTTTCACACGGCAAAACTGTAACTTCAGAGTTGGTAGAGTATTCTAGAAATACTGCAGATCAAATTGATACCACAGTTCAGTTCAGTCACTCAGTCGTGTCTGACTCTTTGCAACTCCATGGACTGCAGCATGCCAGGCCTCTCTGTCCACCACCAACTCCTGGAGTTTACTCAAACTCATGTCCATTGAGTTGGTGATGCCATCCAACCATCTCATCCTCTGTTGTCCCCTTCTCCTCCCACTTTCAATCTTTCCCAATAAGGGTTTTTTCAAATGAGCCAATTCTTTGCATAAGGTGGCCAAGGTATTGGAGTTTCCGCTTCAGAATCAGTCCTTCTAATGAATATTCAGGCCTGATTTCCTTTAGGATGGACTGGTTGGATCTCCTTGCTGTCCAAGGGACTCTCAAGAGTCTTCTCCAACATCACAGTTCAAAAGCATCAATTCATAGGTGCTCAGCTTTCTTTATAGTCCAACTCTCACATCCATACATGACCACAGGAAAAACCATAGCTTTGACCAGATGAACCTTTGTTGGCAAAGTAATATCTCTGCTTTTTAATATGCTACCTAGGTTGGACAGAGGTTAAAGCGTCTGCCTGCAAGGCGGGAGACTCAGGTTCAATCCCTGAGTTGGGAAGATCCCCTGGAGAAGGAAATGGCAACCCACTCCAGTATTCTTGCCTGGAGAATCCCATGGATGGAGGAGCCTGGTAGGTTACAGTCCATGGGGTCGCAAAGAGTTTGACACGACTGAGCGACTTCACTTTCACTTTCTTTCAGATTGGTCATAGCTTTTCTTCCAAGGAGCAAGCGTCTTATAATTTCATGGCTACAGTCACCATCTGCAGTGATTTTAGAGCCCCCAAAATAAAGTCTGACACTTTTTCCATTGTTTCCCCATCTATTTGCCATGAAGTGATGGGGACCAGATGCCATCTTAGTTTTCTGAATGTTGAGTTTTAAGCCAGCTTTTTCATTCTCCTCTTTCTCTTTCATCAAGAGGCTCTTTAGTTTTTCTGACCCCACAGAGCAATGTATTATCTGCAATTAGATTTTTTTCAATGTCCCAAGTATCCAAAGCCAGTTTTGAGAAAGTAAGACTTCGCAGATAAATCAATCCGATAATTTTCCCTTTTTAAATGAAAATGAGGCTCAAAGGACAACTCATTAAAGTTGACCGAACGACTAGGTTAAATGAACACCTTCAAGAACAATCTTAAAAGAGGAAAAAAACCATATCACAGAGGCTAAACATGACCATCCAGAGCCTGTGCGTATATAGAAGTTCAGTTCAGTTCAGTCGCTCAGTTGTGTCCAACTCTTTGCAACCCCATGATTCGCAGCACGCCAGGCCTCCCTGTCCATCACCAGCTCCCAAGAGTTCACTCAGACTCAGTTTTCATTCCAATCCCAAAGAAAGGCAATGCCAAAGAATGCTCAAACTACCACACAATTGTACTCATCTCACATGCTAGTAAAGTAATGCTCAAAATTCTCCAAGCCAGACTTCAGCAATACGTGAACTGTGAACTTCCAGATGTTCAAGCATATATAGAAGAGGGAGAAATTATTCTATTATATGGTGATTAATGTTTACAGTTCCTCTGGGCAACTTCTTCCCCTGTGGTCACCTCTGTAATTACTGCCTAGACTCCAAATGTCCATAAAAAATACTCCCTACCCAATTGCAATGGGATGAATCTGACTGTAATATTTATAATGGTATTATAAAGGGATTCTTTTATGTGATGATGGGACTAACAGAAGAGTGGTAGATTTGATATGGCATTGATAGCAAGAAAATGGAGGAAAAGTTACATGCAAAAAACAGTGCATAGAGTAGGCTGAAGGGGAGAAAGGAAATACAGATAAAGCTAAGAGACTCTTCTTAAAAAACAAGTCTTTTAAGGACAGATCCTAACTCACACACATTTAGAAAAAACTTCAGAGACCCTGACAAACCAAATGCCATCAGGTGTGGGGATCTGAGTGGAGTTCTTTGGTCTCCAAGTCGTGTCCGACTCTGCGACTCAATGAACTGTCTGCCAGGCTCCTCTGTTCATGGAATTCTCCAGGCAAAAATAATGGAGCGGGCTGCTGTTTTCTTCTCTAGGATATCTTCCCAAGCCAGGAATCGAACCCACATCTCCTGCTCACGTCTCTTGNCCTTCTAATGAATATTCAGGCCTGATTTCCTTTAGGATGGACTGGTTGGATCTCCTTGCTGTCCAAGGGACTCTCAAGAGTCTTCTCCAACATCACAGTTCAAAAGCATCAATTCATAGGTGCTCAGCTTTCTTTATAGTCCAACTCTCACATCCATACATGACCACAGGAAAAACCATAGCTTTGACCAGATGAACCTTTGTTGGCAAAGTAATATCTCTGCTTTTTAATATGCTACCTAGGTTGGACAGAGGTTAAAGCGTCTGCCTGCAAGGCGGGAGACTCAGGTTCAATCCCTGAGTTGGGAAGATCCCCTGGAGAAGGAAATGGCAACCCACTCCAGTATTCTTGCCTGGAGAATCCCATGGATGGAGGAGCCTGGTAGGTTACAGTCCATGGGGTCGCAAAGAGTTTGACACGACTGAGCGACTTCACTTTCACTTTCTTTCAGATTGGTCATAGCTTTTCTTCCAAGGAGCAAGCGTCTTATAATTTCATGGCTGCAGTCACCATCTGCAGTGATTTTAGAGCCCCCAAAATAAAGTCTGACACTTTTTCCATTGTTTCCCCATCTATTTGCCATGAAGTGATGGGGACCAGATGCCATCTTAGTTTTCTGAATGTTGAGTTTTAAGCCAGCTTTTTCATTCTCCTCTTTCTCTTTCATCAAGAGGCTCTTTAGTTTTTCTGACCCCACAGAGCAATGTATTATCTACAATTAGATTTTTTTCAATGTCCCAAGTATCCAAAGCCAGTTTTGAGAAAGTAAGACTTCGCAGATAAATCAATCCGATAATTTTCCCTTTTTAAATGAAAATGAGGCTCAAAGGACAACTCATTAAAGTTGACCGAACGACTAGGTTAAATGAACACCTTCAAGAACAATCTTAAAAGAGGAAAAAAACCATATCACAGAGGCTAAACATGACCATCCAGAGCCTGTGCGTATATAGAAGTTCAGTTCAGTTCAGTCGCTCAGTTGTGTCCAACTCTTTGCAACCCCATGATTCGCAGCACGCCAGGCCTCCCTGTCCATCACCAGCTCCCAAGAGTTCACTCAGACTCAGTTTTCATTCCAATCCCAAAGAAAGGCAATGCCAAAGAATGCTCAAACTACCACACAATTGTACTCATCTCACATGCTAGTAAAGTAATGCTCAAAATTCTCCAAGCCAGACTTCAGCAATACATGAACTGTGAACTTCCAGATGTTCAAGCATATATAGAAGAGGGAGAAATTATTCTATTATATGGTGATTAATGCTTACAGTTCCTCTGGGCAACTTCTTCCCCTGTGGTCACCTCTGTAATTACTGCCTAGACTCCAAATGTCCATAAAAAATACTCCCTACCCAATTGCAATGGGATGAATCTGACTGTAATATTTATAATGGTATTATAAAGGGATTCTTTTATGTGATGATGGGACTAACAGAAGAGTGGTAGATTTGATATGGCATTGATAGCAAGAAAATGGAGGAAAAGTTACATGCAAAAAACAGTGCATAGAGTAGGCTGAAGGGGAGAAAGGAAATACAGATAAAGCTAAGAGACTCTTCTTAAAAAACAAGTCTTTTAAGGACAGATCCTAACTCAAACACATTTAGAAAAAACTTCAGAGACCCTGACAAACCAAATGCCATCAGGTGTAGGGATCTGAGTGGAGTTCTTTGGTCGCCAAGTCGTGTCCGACTCTTTGCGACTCAATGAACTGTCTGCCAGGCTCCTCTGTTCATGGAATTCTCCAGGCAAAAATAATGGAGTGGGCTGCTGTTTTCTTCTCTAGGATATCTTCCCAAGCCAGGAATCGAACCCACATCTCCTGCTCACGTCTCTTGCATTGCTGGCAGGTTCTCTACCCCTGAGCCACGCGGAAAGACCTAGATAATAACCAGTAGGAGTTATTGGTAGAAGACCCTTCATTCTGAAGCATGACACCTTTTCTGAGCTAGTGTACACCTACTGCATGCCTTTGGGCTCTCTTGAGAATTCTGTCATTAGGCTTCCCTTTAAGCCTTTAGATTCCACTGAGGCCAAAATATTCCCTTCCTTTTGGTGGTAATGGCACTAGAATATATGGAGCTGTGAGAAAGTCAAGATATGCATACAATGTGGCATAAGCTTTTTTAAAAAAGTTTTTTTAAGTTTATTTTTGGGGATTTAGTTGCTTTACAATGTTAAAGCTGTAACATTGTAATGTTATTAGTTTCTCCTGTACAATGAAGTGTATCAGCTATATATATACATATATCCCCTCCCTCTTAGATCTCCCTCCTCCAACCCACCCATCTAGGTGACCACAGAGCACTGAGCTGAGCTCTCTGTGCTATACAGAAAGTTCTCGCTAGCCATCTATCTTACACATGGTAGTGTGTGTATGTCAATCCCAGGCTCCCAGTTCATGCCACCCTCCCTTCCCCCTACCCCGTGTCCACACATCTGTTTTCTGCATCTGTGTCTCTATTTCTGCCCTGCAAATGGATTCATCTGTACCATTTTTCTAGATTACACATATGTGTTAATATACAATGTTTGTTTTTCTCTTATTTACTTCACTCTGTGTGAAGGACTCTAGGTCCATCCACATCTCTGCAAATGACCTAATTTCATTTCTTTTTATGACTGAGTAATATCCCACGGTATATATGTACATCTTCTTTATCCATTCATCTGTTAATGGACATTTAGGTTGCTTTCATGTCCTAATCATTGTAAATAGTGCTGCAGTGAACATTGGGGTGCATGTGTCTTTCTGATTTATAGTTTTCTTAGGGTGTATGTCCAGTAGTAGGATGCTGGGTCATATGGTAGTTCTGTTTAGTTTTTAAGGAACCTCCATACTGTTCTGCATAGTGGCTGTATCAACTTACATTCCCACCAACAGTACAAGAGGGTTCCCTTTTCTCCACATTTCTCCAGCATTTTCTGTTTGTCGATTTTTTCGATGATGGCTGTTCTGACCAGTGTGAGGGGATAACCTCACTGTAGTTTTGGTCTGCATATCTCTAGCAATTAGTAATGTTGGGCATCTTTTCATGTGCCTCTTGGCCATCTATATGTCTTCCTGGAGAAGTGTCTCTTTTGGTCTTCTGCCCATTTTTTGATTGGGTTGTTCATTTTTTTGATGTTGACCTACATGAGCTGTTTTTATATTTTGGAGATTAATCCCTTGTCAGTTGCTTAATTTGCGAATATTATAGTGTTTTGATACCATGCCGTAATTTACAAGAATATTGCCCCAAGGATACAGTACATGAAGTTCATTAAAGGAAACTCTTGCTAAGAAGTCTGGTGAAACTGCCCTGCCCATTCCCTATGACACACACAGCAAGGTGTGTTACAGAAACTGACGCGGTTAGGGAAAGCATGACCAAGCATCACTGAGGCGGCGGAAGCTGGCAGGGAGGAAAACCCAACATGTTCTGTCAGGTCAGCAGTCAGCGTGGCTATAAGCAAATAAGGTTGCAGCGTTTTGAGGTAATCCTAGAATGACTCAGTCCTTTATCAGTAACTTTCAGCTCATGTTCATGAACATTCTGTTGAGCAAATAAAACAGTTTCACAATGATGCCATAGTTAAATGTTATGTCTCTGCTTATCCAATCGTCTACTTAGTCTTTCTTTTATTTACTTTTCTTGAAATAATCCCATCACAATAGAGAGCAATGGGAGAGAAAATGAGGGAGGAAACAGTATCATCCTCTTCTCTATTACTATGATGCCTCTACTTGAGGCCACATTCTAAAGATACTTGGGAAATCAGGAGAGAGAAAGGAGACAAAGCATTTTAAAGCAGAAACAGCCTTCAAAGTCACTGCACTTAATTCCCTTAAATTTATAGATGAGAAACATAAAAGGCCCAAAAAAGGAGAGTCACTTGCTTAAGTTATACAGCAAGTTAGTGAAAGAACCTGAATTAGAATTCCAGTGTTTTGATCTCCGATCTTAATGTAAAAGTTTAGTTATAAATTTTGTTTTAGTTTAACTATAGTTGATTTACAGATTGTGTTAGTTTCAGGTGTACAGCTTCAGATTCTTTTTCATTGTAGGTTATTACAAGATACCGAATATAGTTCTCTGTGCTATATGGTAAATCCTTGTTAATCGTCTATTTTGTAGATAGTGGTCTATATTTGTTAGTCTCATATTCCTAATTTATCCCTCCCCTACTCCCTTTTCTCTCTGTTTTCTATGTCTGTGAGTCTGTTTCTGATTTGTAGATAAGTTCATTTTGGCATATTTTAGATTCTACATGTAAATATTTTATGACATTTGTCTTTGGCTTACTTCACTTAATATGATAATCTCTAGGTCCGTCCATGTTGATGCAAATGGCATTATTTCATTCTTTTTATAGCTGAGTAGTATTTCATTGTGTATATGTACTGTATTTTCTTTATCCATTCACAGAATAGTGGATCCAAGCTGTGCCACTGAGACATAGTACCGTGATTCCAGAATAGCAAGCAAGTTTCCTTGGCATCAAGTTTTCTCTTCTCTCTGGACTCTATAGCAAATAAGGGGCAGATCATTGTGCAACTCAAATGTGGGGCATGCAAGGGCACTTGAGCACACTGATTAGCAGGTGTGAAAGTTTAAACTCCATTTTAAATTGGGAGAAAACAGGGCTCTGGAGACTCAAATCTGTGTAGGAAATCTCTTGGGCGTTAGAGTTAAAAGACACATATATGTACCACTGACTGTTGCTAAATTTTAGAGCTAAAGTGCTAGTAGATAAGAACCCAAGACCTCTGATGTTGCTGGGGAAAAGATAAGCTCCAAATAATAGAGAAGATGTGGAAAAGGGTCTAGAAATCAATGAAAGGGGCCTCCCCGGTGGTTCAGCAGTAAAAAAAAATGTGCTTGCCAATGCAGGAGAAGTGGGTTTAATCCCTTGGTCGGGGAAGATTCCCCTGGAGGATGAAGTGGCAACCCATTCCAGTATTCTTACCTAAGAAATCCTGTGGATAAAGTGCCCAGTGGGCTATGGTTCAAGGGTTCCAAAAGAGTTAGACACAACCTTGTGACTAAACAACAAAACAACAATCAGTGAAAGGAATTGCTGGAAGGGAAGACATTTTCCTGCATGAAGCCTGAGGAGAGTTCCGCTCTCCTCTGGGAGCTTGCATGTGATCTAGAAGTGAAACCACAGTGGAATCACCCAACTTCCACATGGGCCTGGTATTTGTCATACTCTGGAAACCGTCCAGAAATTAGCTCAAGGAAAAGTTAATGTCCATAAATAGGGCTGTTGATCTTCTATAAATGTGCCTTTCTGTGTATGATCTAAAATCTTGTAAATGGCTTTTTCAATATAATAAGAAATGAGTTTCCTCTGATCTGCCTCATCTATATAAAGGGATATGGAAATAAGGTAAGGGGCTTCACCCCAAAGGCCGTAATCCCATTTATTTTTTTAATATAAGCATTCAGTCATTCAACAAATATTTATTATGTCCCTCTTATTACATCCACATACTTTCTGATTGAGTATGGAAGAAAAAGATAATATCTCCATCTTCCTTAGGCTTCTAAACAAACAAGTGAATCAATTAAAACAGCATGGTTATGGGTTCGATAAGTGGTATCAAGGTGGTTGCTAAAATAACCTACATCGGGGGTGACTAACTTTTCCCATGAAGGGACACACAGACAGTGTGTTGGCTATCTGGTCTCTGTGACAACCACTTTATCCTGTTATCCCTGTAGTTCAACACAGTCAGTCATACATCTTATATACTTGAATAGCTCAGTTGTGTTACAATATAGATACTAAAGATAGATACTAACACTTGAATTTCTTATAATTTTTATATCATAAAATATTATTTAACAACAAAAAAAGTTAAAATCATTCTCAGCTCATGGGCTGTACCCACCATCCCCCCCCAAAAAAGAAAAAATGTCAGATTTGACCTGTAGACAAGCCCCACTATGGTCTGAATGTTTGTGTCCCTACCCGAATTCATGTGTTGAAATCCTATTGCCCAGTGTGACAGTATTAGGAAGTGGGACCTTTGGGAGGTGCTTCAGTCCTGAGGGTGGAGCCCTCATAGATGGGACTGTTGCCTTGTTGAAGAGACCACACAGAGCTCCCTAGCTCATTCCATCATTTGAGGACACAATGAGGAATCAGCAGTCTGCAGCCTGGAAGAGTGTCTTCTCCAGAGTCTGACTGTGCTGGTACCCTGATGCTGGACTTCTAGCCTGCAAATCTGTGAAAAAATAAATTTCAACTGTTTCCAAGCTACCCAGTATGTGGTGTTTTGGTATAGAAGCCTGAACGGAATAAAATATTTCCACAGTGTTAACTACTGGCTGTGTGGTTTAGGGAGAAGGGAGTACAGTTAACTTCACTAGAACTTGATAAGGCTTCTTTGAGGAGGTGACAACGTAGTGGATGAGGGGAAGCCAGTTGTGGAAAGAGCTAGGAAAAGAATACCCCAGGCAGAGGGAAAAACAAACAAACAAAAAAACCCCGAAGCAGCAGGAGCTCCCCAAACCCTTTACTGTCCATTGAAGTTTATTAAGGAATTAAATACTTAAGCAGAAATCCTTTCAAAGTATGTCTCATTGCATTAGCAGCATTGATCTCCAGGCATTAGGTGATAAATGTTATAAAAGGGATGGCATAAACATGGCATAAATAATCCTTTAAAGAAAATGTCACATCCTCTTACTGTTGTCTCTGGCAAAGAATGACAGGTTGATTTTTTTTTCTTTCTTGTGTGTGATAACTTGGCAGAGGAAGAGAATAATCATTTCAGATCTTTGTATCAATTTAAATGAATTATCGTGTAGAAATGGTAGACATTTTTCATTGAATGTTTTTACTGTACGTTTGTGTCATTAAGTACAAAACCATATGTTTGCCAGCCAAATATTCTAATTCTTTTAGGCATTCTGCAATGAAATTATGTGTAAAGGTGAATAAAATATATTTATTTGTATGTACATTTAGAAGTCTATCCATCAATATTTTACTTCTGCATGAAAGACTTTTATGTTACCACAGACTTGTAACCTGGCCATCTGGTAGTATGGTTGGAGAACATCCATAAAAATGAATGATGAAAAGAAATGTCCAAATACAGTTTTATACAGTGTTTTTTTCTGAACCCATACTCCATTTGTGATTTCAAAGCTTGGCATAAAAAATACAAAAAAATTACTTGCAGAGTCACCTTATGTGGGAGAGAGATGATTAGTTCTGTCTACATTTTAAATCTGCGACAGAACTCCAAATCTTACCCAGATGCTGGTAAAGGGGAACATTTTCTTCATTTTAGAAATAATATTCGGAAAACACACCCATCTGTCTGTTGTAAGAAAATGTCCAAGTCACATTCACATGTTTATCAAAAGAACCCAAAATATGCCAGGAACAGAAAAAAAAAATTCAAGGAAAATAGTGGGCAATAATGTTTTAAAATGTGTCTCTGATAAAAATGTATCTAGGGTGTCTGTTACATAAAAAGTACCTCACAGTATATTAAATTCATGATGTTAAAACAGTCTTAAGAAAGATGGCTGTGGCATTCATGTCAGATGTGAAGCAGAAAAATAATGAAGTGATATCATTGGTACCTAGTTCAGATTTTTACCAGGTAAATAAGTATATCTTAGTTTGCAGAAGAATTTTACTTTTGCTACCCTGTATCATTGCATACTTTAAGGACTTGCATTGTGTAGGTATATTGAGTGTTTTAGGTTTTATAATGCATTGAAATAATCTTTGGATATAACTTCAGTTAATTTCAGCATCACTTATCTAACTCCCTGAGGGTCGCAAATACAAAGATGAATAAGACTGGAATATTTTCTAAAGTCTTTATGTTCATCAGTTAAAAAAAAATATATCTCAAAGATCTCTGATTTGAGGCAGAAAATTGCATTAATCCAGGGAGAAAGTGTGAAGGGAGTGAAGGGAAGGAACTGGTTGATTTCAGTGGAAAAAAATCTAGGATGTTTCCTCAGTGAGCTGGCACTTGAGCTAGACCTGGAACAAATGAGGATACATGAGAAGGCATCCAGCCACTGACATTTTCCTCCATGGAAAGCCACCTCATTGAAGTTTTTGAGCAGGAAGTACTCTGATCAGTTCTGATTTGTTTTTGTTTTTCACATTTTAAAAAAGCTGTAAGATAGAATAAATTTACAGAGAAGCACTTACATCATAAATGTTTGATTTGGGGATTTTTCTGGAAAAAACAAAAAAATCCAAAAAAAAACAAACCTGCATGACTCTCCTCCTACCATGGATAAATCAAGCAAGCAAGCATTAACAGAATTTCAGAAATTCTCAAATCAGGACCAGCTTCCTGAAGGTGCACCTGGGCGGTAGCACAAACGCCAGCACTGAGCAGGGTCCTTCCTTGGTTTAATGCTCTGCTTTTGCATCTTGAAATTCTTAATAAATTTTGAACAAGGGACCCTGTGTTTGTATTTGGCATTGAGCCTCACAATTTCTGTAGCCTTCCCTGTCCTAAGCATCATTCTCCAACACATCTAAATGTGCAGTTCTCCTCACTAGTGCAAACCATTATTTTTTATTTTCTTTATGGTTTATTCCCTAATTATACATGCATGAATACAGTAGTTTAATTTTGTCTGTTATGAACATTATAGAAGTAGATTTATAAGTCTGTATTCTGTTGTGTCTGGCTTTTTCCCCTTAGTATTATGATTTTAAGAGTCATCACGATGTGATTCATTCATTTTCTCAGTGGTATCTTTAATGAGCTCTATCTGCTAGATTATGCAAGATTGGTTGGTGCATTGCAGAGAGGAAGACTGGAAGCAGAGAGATCAGTTCGGAGACTAAGCTTATGGACAGTTACAGTGGGAAAGCCTGAGACCTGTAAATAATACTACTGGAGAATTTCTTCTCTCTGTAAACCAGTATTTCAGAGCCCTCAGACTTTTGCAACAACTGTAGATGTAGAACAAACTTAAAAGCCCAAAACAACAGCAGCAACAGCAACAAAACTCTGGTTTGGGAGCTAAGAAACAGGCCCTGAGCATCCAGCAACAAATGATAGTGAAGACAGTTCAGGAACGAAAAATGACTCCCAGCATTCTGGGTTAGCCAAGGGGAAAAAAAGGAATGCTAGGATAGAAAACACACACACATATTTTTATGTATTGATATAAATCCACACATAATATGTGTAGATAAATACATTTATACATATGCACACTTTATTTTATCACAGATGAATTAAGGTATAGAAGTATCATAAGACAAGGAAATAACATAATTTTTTTAAGGGAAAAGGAAAAATAGAAATGATTAGAGGCTGTGGAGCAAGTTCGAAGTGGCTGGGCTGTGGTCATGGAGTCTATGGTTAGAAATAGATCAGGCAGTGAAAAGTGGCAAGGGTTAGAGACAATGTGAAACACAGCTAGACCGCTCTGCAGAGTGCGGCGCTGTGTGTGCCTCACACCCTGATTCAGCAATGATGCTGCGTTCCCTGAGTGCAGCCCATTAAAGTCACCACAAGCCTTCTATTGTAGGACAGGACCTATATATAGCAATAGGGCGATATTTTATTTATTTGGTAGTCCACTAAAGACCCATCAGACACCACAGTTCAGCATTCTGGGAAAGGCATTCATTATTAAAAACAAATGACCTTAACTAAAGAAACCATCCCGGTGCAGCACAGAGTCGAGGCCAGGCAACTGAGCCAGCTGTGTTTAACACACATTCCTGTACTAGTGAAAAGCAAAGGGCAAGGATGTTTTTTAAAAACTGTTCATCTAAAATAAAAAGGAGTTCTGAAAAGGATGAACATGTAAAGATGACCACAAACAAATAATATTTGTTGAATTAACTTCTTCTGTGCCCTCATTATACTGCAGGAATGTATTGGGCAGTTTCATGTATGTGATCTTTCTGAATGCTGAAGGATTAACTTCCAAATTTGCCTTCACAGTTACCTGTAGTCCTGTTACTCACAACTGTTGGAGTCAAGACCTCAGTTCCCAGTCACAGTTCCCAGGAACTCCACCAGGTTCCCTGATTTTCCTGATGATACGCAGCTGGCTTCTCACAGAGTAAGGAATTCAAGAGACACGTACAGCCCCAGATCAAAGTTCTAGTCTTTGATGACTTAACCTTGGAAGCAACATATCATCACTTCTGGTCTATTGGTCATATAAGCCAACCCTAGTACACTATGGGAGAGGCTGTTCAAGTGTGAATGCCAGGATGTAGGAATAGTGGAAGCCATTTTGGAGATTGTCCTACCTCTGAAATTAAATTGACCAACTGTACAGCTAGAAAGTGACAGCCAAAATTTAAAAGTAAGTCTATCATACTATGACTTTAGAACATCAGGAATCAATAAGTGTAAAAGATTATTTTTTTTGCAGATTTTTGTGTTAAAAAAAGTTGAATTAACTATAACGTCATATTGAAGACAAAGCTGTTTTTTTGTAATTTTCAATGAAAAGATAAGATTATGCTTATCTCTCATCTAGTATTTATTGAGCAGGAATGATAAATTATAATTTTAATTGCCGGAAAAATTCCAAGTTTCTAAAGGATATTTCAGTATTTGAGGTAGACACTATAGGCTGGCTTCCTAAAACCACTCTATTTATTTCTCACTTGTCTCCTTCTGCTCTAAAAGGTAGATTAGTTTATTATGAATTACCCCAGCCTCTTTTGCAGCTATAAGGACATTCAAAGCAGAACTGGCCAAAGAAATTTAACTGGAAGATTCCTGGAGCTTTTGTTTCTTGATGGAATGTAAAATCCTCCTGGCGTATCCTTGGTCAACCCTCCCACTCCCACCTTCTTCCAGCCTCAAAAACAGATTTGAAGTCTGGGACTCCATTTCTCTTCACAGAACTATTGAACAAAGTCTGGAAGAATTCCAGAATCAGACTTTTTGTTAAATAAGAAATAAAGCTGTATTTGTTTAGCCCCCAAACCCTTACTTGGGTTTACAGTTAAGTGCAGCCTTAAGTATTCCTAATTCTTTTAGAGTGAGGCAACATGACTTTACAGATAAAGTCAGAAAATCCTGAGGGAAAGAGGGGCATTAAAAAGTTTCATGGCTCGTTAAGAAAACTTTCGAGTGTGCTGGGTCGTGTCCAGCTACTTAGCACACCATGGACTGTAGCCTTCCAGTCTCCTCTGTCCATGGAATTTTCCAGGCAAGAATACTGGAGTGGGTTGCCACTTCTTACTCCAAAGGATCTTCCTGACCCAAGGATTGAACCAGAGTCTCCTGCGTTGGCACACAGATTCTTTACCGCTGGGCAACTTGGGAAGCCCTAAGAAACCTTACTTCTAAACATTTCCATGTAACCTACATTCCTACATACCTAACTGAGAAGTAAGACAACCATAAACATTTATCTTATTAGTATTATTTTGCCTCAGTCTTTACAACAGTGCAGAAAGTCCACTTCAGTTTGTTCAGTCACTCAGTTGAGTCTTACTCTTTGCCACCTCATGGATTGCAGCATGCTTGTCCATCACGAACTTCTGGAGCGTGTTCAAACTCATGTCCATCAAGTCAGTGATGCCATCCAACCATCTCATTCTCTGTCATCCCCTTCTCTCCTCATGCCTTCAATCTTTCCCAGCATCAGGGGTGTTTCCAAGGAGTCAGTTCTTCGCATCAGGTGGCCAAAATATTGGAGCTTCAGCATCAGTCCTTCCAATGAATATTCAGGCCTGATTTCCTTAGGATGGGCTGGTTTGATCTCCTTGCAGTTCAAGGGACTCTCAAGAGTCTTCTCCCACATCACAGTTCAAAAGCATCAATTCTTCAGCGCTCGGTTTTCTTTATGGTCCAACTCTCACATCCATTCATGACTACTAGAAAAACTATAATTTTGACTAGACAGACCTTTGTCGACAAAGTAATGCCTCTGCTTTTTAATATGCTGTATAGGTTGGTCATAACTTTTCTTCCAAGGAGCAAGCATCTTTTCATTTCATGGCTGCAGTCACCATCTGCNGCCCGGACTTCAGCGCAGGGTGACTGCAGCAGACAGTCCAGGCCTCAGAGCAAGGCTACCGCAGCACACAGCCTGGACCTTTGCGCAGGTCGCCTAAGGGCACACAGCCCGAACTACAGTCAAGGGCAACCGCGGCACACAGCCTGGAAGTATGTGCAGAGCAACCGTGGCACAGACCTCGGAACTCGTTGCTAGCCAACTGTGGAACACAGCCCGGACATCAGCACAGGGCAATTGCTGTACTAAGGGTGGACCTCGGCGCAGGGCGACCGCGGAAGACACCCCGAACCTCAGTGAAGGGCTACTGCAGCA
Source organism: Neotragus pygmaeus (assembly GCA_006410875.1). NCBI lineage: Eukaryota > Metazoa > Chordata > Mammalia > Artiodactyla > Bovidae > Neotragus > Neotragus pygmaeus. Next base: position 228,803 of record SJYV01047921.1, on the reverse strand, counting down.
CTCAGCCCAGATCTCGTCGCCAGCCGATCATGGAACACAGCCCGGATCTCGGCACAGCACAACAGCGGCACACAGCTTGGATATCGGAGCAGGTCTACCGCGGCAGACAGCCCGAACCTCAGTGAAGGGCGACTGCAGAACAGGGCCCAGAAATCTGAATAGGGAGCTCGCAGCACAGAGCANTGCGGAAGACAGCCCGAACCTCAGTGAAGGGCTACTACAGCACTCAACTCGGATCTCGTCGCCAGCCGACTGCAGAACACAGCCAGGACCTCGGCACAGCACGACCACGGCACACAGCTCGGATATCGGAGCAGGTCTACCACGGCACACAGCCCGAACCTCAGTGAAGGGCGACTGCAGAACAGGGCCCAGAAATCTGAATAGGGAGCTCACAGCACAGAGCATGTAACTCGTCACTAGCCGGCCACGGAACACAGCTTGGACCTTGGCTCAGGACGATCATGGAAAACAGGGCAGACCCTGTCGAAGGGCGAACATGGCACATAGCACAGAACTTGGCGAAGGGCGACCATGGCACACTGCCCGAAACACTGTGAAGGGTGACTGCAGCACACAGCCAGTAACTCGTCGCTAGCCAACCATGGAACATAGCACGGATTTTGGTACAGGGCGACCACGGAACACATGCCAGACCGAGGCACAGGGAGACCGCAGCACACATCAAGGTCATAGAGTAGGGCGACAGCGGCACACAGCCTGAATGTCAGTGAATCATGACCGCGGCACACAGCCCAAACCTCAGTGGAGGGCGACCGCAGCACACATCCCGGACCTCGACGCAGGGCGACCCTGCACACAGTACGAATGTCGACCGAAGGCGACTGCAGCACACAGCACGGAACTTGGTGTAGGGCGACCGTGGCACACAGCCAGAACCTCAGTGAATGGCAAACACAGCACACAACACGGAATAATCACTAGCCTAACACAGAACACAGCCTGGACTTCGGTGCAGTGCGACAACGGCACACAGCCCGGATCTCAGCACAGGGGGACCGTGGCACCCAGGCCAGAATTCGGCACAGGGTGACCGAAGGACTCAGGCTGGACCTCGGTGCAGGGCGACCGTGGCATACATCATGGACATCGAGCATGGCAACCGCGGCACACAGCCTGAACCTCAGTGAAGTGTGACCACGGAACACAGCATGGACCTCGGCCAATAGCAACCGCAACACACACCCCAGACCTCTGCACAGAGCGACCACGGCACAGAGCCCAGAAATCTTAGCTAGCCGACCGCAGAACACAGCCGGGACTTTGGCGAAGGGCGACTACAGAACACAGTATGGACCTCGGCGCAGGGCAACCGCGGCACACAGCACGGACTTCGATGCAGGGCGACCATGTCACACAGCCTGGACCTTGGCACAGAGGACTGCGGCACAGAGCCTGGAACTCGTCGCTAGCCAACCACGGAACACAGCCCAGACCTCGTTGCACAGCAACCACGGCACACAGCCTGGACCTCGGCAAATGGAAACCATGCACACAGCCCGGAATTCGGCACAGGATGACCGCGGGACACAGGCGGGACCTCGGTGCAGGGCGACCGCGGCACACATCACGGACATCGAGCAGGGTGACCGTGGCACACAGCCCGAACCTCAGTGAAGGACGACCAAGGCACACAGCCTGAACCTCAGTGAAGTGCGACCGTGGCACACATCGCGGATCTCGATGCTGGGCGACCCTGGCACACAGCACGGATCTCGACCAATGATGACCACGGCACACACCTCAGACCTCTGTGCAGAGTGACCATGGCACAGAGCCTGGATCTCTTAGCTAGCCGACCACAGAACACAGCCAGGACTTCGGCGCAGGGCCACTATGGAACACAGCCTGGACCTTGGCGCAGGGCGACCTCAGCACACAGCCCGGACCTCAACGCAGGGCGACCGCGGCACACATCCCAGACTTTGGGACAGGATGATTGGGGCACACAGCCCTGACCTTGGCGCAGGGTGACAGTGGCACACAGCCCAGACATTGAGCAGGGCGACAGCAGCACACAGCCCAAACCTCAGTGAAGGGCGACCGCGGATCACAGCCCAAACCTGAGTGAAAGACGACAATGGCACACAGCCTGGAACTCATCACGAGCCGACCACGGAACACTGCCTGGACTTCAGCGCACTGTGAACTCGGCACACAGGTTGGATCGCAGTGCAGGGCAACCACGGCACACATCCTGGACACCGGCGCTGGCCGACCGCGGCACACATCCCGAACATCAGTGAAGGGCGAACAAGGCACACATCCCGGAACTCGGCGAAAGGCGACCCTGGCAAACAGCATGGACGTCGGCAGATCGTGACTGCGGCACACATCCAGGACATCGTCGCAGTGTGACCGTGGCACAGAGCCCAGAACTCATCACTAGCCGACCGTGGAACACAGCCTGGACCTCGGCCCAGGGCAACTGCGGCACACAGCCTGGCCCTGACGCGGGGCGACCATGGCACACAGCCCAGACCTTGGTGCAGGGTGACCGCAGCACACAGCCCGAACCACAGTGAACGGCGATGGTGGCACACAGCCCAGAAATCTGTGGAGGGCAACCACAGCACAGAACCCGGAACTCGTTGCTAGACAACCGCAGAACACAGCCCGGACCTTGGCGCAAGGTGACCGCAGCACACAGCCTGGATCTCGGTGCAGGGTGACTGCGGCACACAGCACGGATCTCAGAGCAGGACGACCGCAGCACACAGACTGTACGTCGATGCAGGGTGACACTGGCACACATCACGGACCTCAGCACAGGGCAACTGCAGAACACAGCCTGGACCTCGGCGCAGGGTGACACTGGCACACAGCACGGACCTCTGCTGATGGCAATCGCATCACACAGCCCGGACCTCATCGCAGAGCGACCGCGTCACAGAGCCCGGAACTCTTCGCTAGCCGACCACGGAACACAGCCTGGAACTCGGTGCAGGGCGACTGCGGCACACAACCTGGACCTCGGTGAAGGGCGACCGTGTCACACAGCTCAGAAATCTGTGCAGGGCGATCGTGGCACAGAGCTCGGAACTCGTTGCTAGCCAACCACAGAACACAGCCCGAACCTCAGTGAAGGGCGAGCAAGGCACACAGCCCGGAACTCATCACCACCTAACCACGGACACAGCCCAGACCTCGGAACAGGGCGACTGTGGAACACTGCCAGGAGCTTGTCGCTAGCAAACCACAGAACACAGCACAGACCTCGGCACACAGCAAACGTGGGACACAGGCTGGTCCTCATCGCAGGGCGAACACGGCACACAGCCCGGACCTCAGCGAAGGTCGATCTTTGCAAACAGCCTGAAATTCAGTGAAGGGCGACCGCAGCACACAGGCCGGACCTCGGTGCAGTGCGACCGCGGAAGACAGGCCGGACCTCGGCTCAGGGCGACCGTGGCTCACAACTCGGGCCTCGGCGCAGGGCAACCGTGGCAAACAGCTCAGAACTCAGCGCAGGTTAACCGCAGCAAACAGCTCGGACCTCTGCAGAAGGCTACAGTGGCACACAGCGCGAACCTCGGAACAGGGCGACCATGTCACACAGCCTGGACCTTGGCACAGAGGACTGTGGCAAAGAGCCCGGAACTCATCGCTAGCCAACCACGGAACACAGACCGGACCTCGTTGCACGGCGACCATGGCACACAGCCTGGACCTCGGCGAATGGCGACCGTGCACACAGCCCGGAATTCGGCACAGGATGACCGCGGGACAGAGGTGGGACCTCGGTGCAGGGCGTC
>SJYV01047921.1:189856-224984 GCA_006410875.1 Neotragus pygmaeus | reverse complement strand
TGGATGTTGGTAATTTGATCTCTGGTTCCTCTGCCTTTTCTAAAACCAGCTTTAACATCTGGAAGTTCATGGTTCACATACTGTTGACGCCTGGCTTGGAATATTTTGAACATTCCTTCACTAGTGTGTGAGATGAGTGCAATTGTGCAGTAGTTCGAGCATTCTTTGGTGTTGCCTTTCTTTGAGATTGGAATGAAAACTGACTTTTTCCAGTCCTGTGGACAGTGCTGAGTTTTATCTTCAATATGAATTCTAATACACACTTTATTTTTTAAACTAAGGCAGTTTTATTTGGACCTATCCTTGCAAAGACATATTATGAAATCATTCTTAGGAAAAAAGAAAAATTTGTTGGCATCCTAATTTCATTATATTTCAAGTATACCCTGTACAAACAAACCTCTCATAAAGACATATTTACCACATCAGATTTTTTTGTAATGGTTTGGCAATACAAGTTATTGCTGCTCAACATAGTAACATTATCATCATCTAATCACCAGTGGATATCAACTTTGCCTAAATAAGCAGTAATTTAATTTCAAGATTAAACAATACAAGGTGAAATAAGACATTTTGTGCAGTTTAAGATTAGCTTAAATATATATTGGAGATAAATTCATTCCAGTTGTGTATCATGAGCTGATTTCCAGCTTGTAGTAGTCAGATGACAGTCTTAAAGGTTTAGACACTAAGAAAGAGCAGTATAAGATGATTTAAGGTCATATGGCCACATAGACAAAGTGTACATTTTAAATAACATTTCCTCACTGATAAGAAAAGAAATGTGGGGTGCAGCGACTTTTAAACAGTGACCAAATAAGGTTACAATAAAATAAATCAGAGAAGTGAGATGGTTTAATGGCTTTTTAATGAGCCTAATGTTTTCTGTTTTAATGAGCCCTCTTACATCAGCTTTAATCATTTTATGAGAATGAGAAATGATTGAGAAATGGCTTTCATTAATTCAATTTTCTGTTCAGTCTTCCCACAAGCCATTATAGCACAGTGGCTAATGGGAGTCAACTTGGTTAAGTGGGAACTTGTATAATAGGACATGTCTCAGCTAAATTTAGTTAGACACTTGATAGTTAACTGATGATAAGGTTATATTTCCTCAATTTGCAAAGAGTGCACACCAAATGCCCACAAAGTATTCTAACATTATAGCACAAGCAAACATTTATTAGGATAGTTTAAGTTAACTATAATTTGTCCTAATTAATTCTGCAAAGTTGTATTTAAATATCCTATTTTTTATTGGTGAAATATTAAGATTAAAAAAGAAAACCTGAATTTTGAAAATATGTACCTTTGATACAGTCTGTATTTAAAACTAGGCCTTCCCTGGTGGCTCAGTGGTAAAGAATCTGCGTGCAAAATGCAGGAGACACAGGAGACAGGGGTTTAATCTCTGAATCGAGAAAATCCTCTGGTGGGGGAAATGGCAGCCCACTCTGGTATTCTTGCTGGGAAAATTCTATGGACAGANAACTAGGCCTTCCCTGGTGGCTCAGTGGTAAAGAATCTGCGTGCAAAATGCAGGAGACACAGGAGACAGGGGTTTAATCTCTGAATCGAGAAAATCCTCTGGTGGGGGAAATGGCAGCCCACTCTGGTATTCTTGCTGGGAAAATTCTATGGACAGAGGTATCTGGTGGGCTATAGTCCACAAGGTTACAGAGAATTGGACACAACCAAGAGTACATGAGCACGTACTTGTTAAGGCATTGTAATATACTTATATATGTAATACTTACAAGAATATGATTTTCTCACTACCTAGAAGGAATAGTAAATAAATTATTTAAGCTACATACCAAATTAAATAGGCCATACCTCAAAAGTATATCAACATATCATAAGGAATAAGTCATGTTAAAGAAAAAAAAAGCAAAAGTAAAATAAAAATGATAATATTCTCTGATATATCAATCAGTGATATTTGCAATGATGAAGCGAAACCAACTGTTCACTAATTTAGTTTAAAATATGGACTGCTACATACAAAGTAATCAAGTTGGATTAGCATCTCACACTGTGCACAAAAATAAATTCAAATGAATGAAAGACTTAAATGTAATACATGAAACCATAAAACTTCTAGAGGACAACATAAGCAATATGCTTTTCAACAGTGGTTTTGGTAATATTTTTTGGAAATGTCTCCTCAGGCAAGGGAAACGGAAGCTAATATACACACAAAAAAGTCAAACTAAAAAGATTCTGCACAGTGAGGAAACTATCAACAAAGTGAAATGGCCACCTACTGAATGGGAGAAGATATTTACAAATGACATATTGCAAGAGGTGAATAGTCAAAAAACACAAAACTTACATGACTCAACATCAAAAAAATTTAAAAATGGGGAATCTGAACAGATTTTTCCAAATAAGACATACAGGTGGCCAGCAGGCACATAAAAAGATGCTGAGTATTACCAATCATCAGGGAAATAGAAATCAAACCCCCAAAGAGATTCACCTCACACTTGTCACAGTGGCTATTATCAAAAGACAAGAAATAACAAGTGTTGGCAAGGATGTAGAAAAAAGGAAACTCTCATGCACTGTTGGTGAGAATGTAAATTGGTGCAGACACTATGGAAAACAGTATGAATATCCCTCTGAAAAATAAAAATAGAAATATCATACAATCCAGCAGTTCCAGTCCCTGGGTATTTATCCAAAGAAAACAAAAACACTAATTTGAAAAGATGCATTCACCCCTATATTCAATGCAACATTATTTATAATAACAAAGATATGCAAGCAATCTAAGTCCCTATTAAAAAATGAATGGATAAAGAAGATGTGGTATCCATATGCAATGTAATATTAAAGTGAGTGAGTGAAACTCAGTCGTATCCGACTCTTTGCAAACCCATGGACGGTAGCCCACCAGGCTTCTCCATCCATGAGATTTTCCAGGCAAGAGTACTCGAGTAGGTTACCATTTCCTTCTCCAAATGTATTATTACTCAGCCATAAATCTCACTGTTTGTGACAGCATAGACAGATCTGTAGGTTATTAGGCAAGTGAGATAATTTAGATGGAGAAGCACAAATATTTTTCAATTCCACTTACATGTGAAAACTAAAAAAACAAAATAAGCAAAAATAACAAATCAGAAACCAATCTACAGATACAGAGAACAAAGAGGTCATTGTTGGAGGGGATAGAGCTGGGGGTAGAAAATAAATAAATGATGGAGATTAAGAGTTACAATCACCCACTTTCAAAAAAAAAAAAGAATCAAGAGTATGCAATGTAATATGTGGGGAATATCGTAAATAATTATGTAATACTTTTGTATGGTGACATATTATCATTAGGTATATACTGGTGATCATTTAAAAATGTATAGAAATANATCACACCGTCATGGTTGTCTGGGTCATGAAGATCTTTTTTGTGTAGTTCTGTGTATTCTTGCCACCTCTTCTTAATATCTTCTGCTTCTGTTAGGTCCATACCATTTCTGTCCTTTATTGAGCCCATCTTTGCATGAAATGTTCCCTTGCTATCTCTGATTTTCTTGAAGACATCTCTAGTCTCCCTTTCTATTATTTTCCTCTATTTCTTTGCATGATCACTGAGGAAAGCTTTCTTATCTCTCATTGCTGTTGTTTGGAACTGTACATTCAAATGGGTATATCTTTCCTTTTCTCCTTTGCCTTTTTCTTCTCTTCTTTTCTCAGCCATTTGTAAGGCTTCCTCTGGAAGTCCAGACCTCCTTAATTCCTCTCCAATAGCCCTGGGACCCCTTAGAGGTCCCTCCCCTACCCTTTCCCAGACCAGCCTCCTTGACTGCTTTATGGATTGTAACATTCATTTTGCTCCTGTGTCAGCTCATTATATGGGACTTCCTAGGTGGGGCTAGTGGTAAAGAACCTGCCTGTCAATGCAGGAGACATAAGAGATGTGGGTTCGAACCCTGGGTCAGGAAGTTCCCCAGAGGATGGCATGACAACCCATGCCAATATTCTTGCCTAGAGAATCCCATGGACAGAAGAGCCTGGGGGCTACAGTCCATAGGGTCGCAAAGAGTTGGACACAACGGAAGGCACTTTAGCACGCACGTACAGGTCATTATATGGAGGTGTTTATGGCAGCTTCTAATGCCCAGAGTGGCCATAATTCTGCTGGAGTCTTCTGAAGAGGCTACATGCTACTGTGGAGGTTTACCATAGACCCTCTGAGGCTGCTGCAGCACCACAGCCGCAGGCCCTGGTAACAAAATGTTACAGACACTTGAGCCCAAATGCTATTGGCACCCTGCCAGCTAAGTGGCCCAGAGATTCCTCCTCTAGGTACCTTCGCTGAGGTAATTGCAAGGGTAATCTAAGAGGTACACCCTACATTGGTAGATGCTACACCCCCTTTCTCTTTGGTGACCTTTGCCATCTTTGAATAACATTTATGATCCTCAGCCGTTTCTCATCTTACCTCTGCAGTGGTAACTTTGTCTCTCACGGAACTGTGCATTTGCTGACCTGATTTACTGGTCCTGGGACGTCCTTTCTGGTTCTCCTGCATCTTAGAATGAGGCAGCTTTGGCTCAAGCTATGATTCTTGATACATAAAAGTCATATAAATTTGGCCTAATTTAATGTGTAGTTGTATACACTGATAAAAGCTTATTTGAATTAAATAGAATAAGAATAGCTTGATAGTTTAATATTTGGAAGATTACACGGGATGGTTCTAAAGCATCTGAGGATGTCCCCTGTTGCTTACATTGTACAAATGGTCCTTGGAAAATCTGCAATAGCCTTTTCTGTCACACCCAACCTCCTCCCATTATTTATATTTACATTAAACAAGAGATCTTTTCAAAACCATAGGCTTTTACCTCAGAATAACAAAATATTCTGTTTTCACACAATTATTCAGCTCACCCAGTGGAAATAACAATGGTATCTCTGAACATTATTTCTATCTCCCAGCTACCAAAATATTAAATAACTCCCTGGGTCAACCTATAGAANCAAAACCATAGGCTTTTACCTCAGAATAACAAAATATTCTGTTTTCACACAATTATTCAGCTCACCCAGTGGAAATAACAATGGTATCTCTGAACATTATTTCTATCTCCCAGCTACCAAAATATTAAATAACTCCCTGGGTCAACCTATAGAAAACATGTTATTCAAGACAGGAAATTTTACTACATATAAGTTTTAATGAGAAAGATTTATCAGGCATGTAATATTCAGGAATTTCCATTTCACAGTTACATACACTTAAAAAATATTGCCTATGCCTAGTATTCTATTCAAATCAAATACTGAGGACAGTTTAGAGAAAATCTCAGCCTGAAACTAAGTCAATAAAATAATTTTTTCTTCTTCTTCTTCTGATAAAGAATTTGCAGCCTTGAGGATCAGTCATTTCCCAAACATTCTGGGACACACTTTGAAAGTAGTGGGAGGCAGATTTCTTTTTAAACCTCAGGAAAAGCTTAGGGCAAGAGAGATGGAAGCCTGGGTCCAGTTTGACAAAGGAAGCACAAATGTGTTAATGATGCAGAAGTCACAGCCTGGCTTTGAATGGTGCTGACACATCAAAGGGCACTGTCTGCCACAGAAAGGAAGATCATTTCTGGATAGGGACAAACTGTTTGGGAGAAAGCGGCTGAAGCCTTTGATTCCCTGGTTAATGATGCAGGCCAGCAGCCTCTCTGTCCTACTGTCCCAGGATCGTGAATTTGAACCTACTTCTTGCCACCTTCAAAACAAACAGGCAAACAGCCCCAAGCCAGGCTGTCATTTGGGGCTTTGTCAATTAAATCACTTCCTGGGCAATATTAGCATATGTGAGAAATTGTCTCATCAGAATCCATTAAATAAGGAAGGGGACAACTCTGATAAATAAGTACTTAAGATAACTGTCTTATTTGACCAGTAGGTTATAGAATACCTGAGGTCTACATTAAGCTGTGTGTTAAAATAGTGAAAAAACTAGAATTAGTCTTCTATTTTTCAGATGTGAAAGTCGCTCAGTCATGTCCAGCTCTTGGAAACCCCATGGACTGTACAGTCCATGGAATTCTCCAAGACAGAATATTGGAGTGGGTAGCCTTTCCCTTCTGCAGGGGATCTTCCCAACCCAGGGGTTGAACCCAGGTCTCCCACATTGCAAGTAGATTCTTTACCAGCTGAGCCACAAGGGAAGCCCGTTTTCGAATAATTCCATGGTAAAAAGGATAAGACTATTAACCAAAATGTTAAGTTTTTGTTNTCTGCAGGGGATCTTCCCAACCCAGGGGTTGAACCCAGGTCTCCCACATTGCAAGTAGATTCTTTACCAGCTGAGCCACAAGGGAAGCCCGTTTTCGAATAATTCCATGGTAAAAAGATAAGACTATTAACCAAAATGTTAAGTTTTTGTTTGGCTGTAATTTAATTTTTTTTCCTTTCTGCTTTATTATACATTTTACATTTATTATGGTAAGCAGTTTATCTAAAGAACAGAATATAAATATTTTTCTTATGGTAACAGGACACCCTGTACAACAGTGACATTTTCTAGACAGATATTCCACTACTCAAAATGATTCTCTGAGGTTAGGTACCCAAGGTTTTATTATAATTTAGCATGAAATAGAGAAACTCAAGAGATTACATAATAAGAAAGTTTCGTGAGTTTATTTAATTTCCCATTAGTAATGGAACTTTTAACCACGTTAAGTCACAGTTGTTTTTTTTTTAAATATTTTCACCATCTTTCCCACTAGGAGATGGGAAGATAACTTTATAATTATTTATTTGTATGTATTGAGAAAAAGCCTTCAGAAATTTTAACAGAATCTGGTTGGACAGACTCAAGAGGAATTATCAGTATCCTTCTTAATTAAAAACAAGATGAACTGGCATCTTCATGTAACCCAAATTCAACAGCTTCATGCTGTGTGCTGCACAGTTGCTGTTAGAAAACAGTTTGATTTCTACTCCTATTCCCAAACCCACACTTGGCCTCCCTTCCATCAGCAGGTGCCTTATCATTTTTATTTACAGAGAGAAGGTTATGTGCAGTTTGAACACTCATATTTTCACCTTCTCAGTTCCAGTTTTTAAGTCTTTTGGCTCTTCTTCTTTCCTGTACAAGAAGAAAGATGTTTTGCCAGCCTCACCACCAGAGTTTTCAGACACCTCCTCTGCCCTCTCCTCAGAAACTTCTATTAAATGGATATCCTATTGCTTGGATTTCAGTCTCTCCATCTTTACTGACATTGAATTACTACTGAATAGTTGACTGAATTATTTTTCAATTGAAAAGCAAGCCAAAATGTAACCATAAAAAGAAAAACTTAAAATGCTAGAGGAAAATACTAGTATTTATAAATACATATATCCTGAAAAGTGACACAAATTTCTACTTGTGGCATGAAATTCAAAAAGAATAAGGTCAATAAATTCAAATACGATATATTTTAAAATATTAATGAAAAAGCACAAACAAGGACTAATAACAAATAGTTATTTGCAGTTCAGTACAATTCAGTCGCCCAGACATGTCCAACTCTTTGTGACCCCACTGACTGCAGCACCCTGTCCATCACCAACTCCCAGAGCTTACTGAAACTCATGTCCATCAAGTTGGTGACCCATACAACCAATCTCATCCTCTGTCATCCCCTTCTCCCGCCTTCAATCTTTCCCAGCGTCAAGGTCTTTTCCAGTGAGTCAGTTCTTTGCATCAGGTACCCAAACTATTGTAGCTTCAGCATCAGTTCTTCTAATGAATATTCAGGCCTGATTTCTTTTAGGATGGGCTAGTTTGATCTCCTTGCAGTCCAAGGGACTCTCAAGAGTCTTCTCCAACATTACAGTTCAAAAACATCAATTCTTCGGTGCTCAGCTTTCTTTGTGGTCCAACTCTCACATCCATTCAAGACTAGCAGAAAAACCATAGCTTTGAGTAGATGGTCTTTTGTCAGCAAAGTAACATCTCTGCTATTTTAATATGCGGTTCAGGTTTGTCATAGCTTTTCTTCCAAAGAGCAAGCATCTTTTAATTTAATGGCTGCAGTCACCATCTGTAGTGATTTTGGAGCCCAAGAAAATAAAGTCTGACACTGTTCCCATTGTTTTTCCATCTATTTGTCATGAAGTGCTGGGGCCGAATGCTGTGATCTTACTTTATTGAATGTTGAGTTTTAACCCAGCTTTTTCACTCTTCTCTTTCACTTTCATCAAGAGGCTCTTTAGTTCCTCTTCACTTTCTGCCATAAGGGTGGTGTCATCTGCATATCTGAGGTAATTGATATTTTTCCCAGGAATCTTTTTTCTAGCTTGTGCTTTATCCAGCCTGGCACTTCACATGATGTACTCTGAATATAAGCTAAATAAGCAGGGTGACAATATTCAGCCTTGACGTACTCCTTTCCCAATTTAGAACCAGTTCATTGTTCCATGTCCAGTTCTAACTGTTGCTTCCTGACCTGCATACAGATTTCTCAGAAGGCAGGTCAAGTGGTCTGGTATTCCCATCTCTTTAAGAATTTTCCGCAGTTTGTTGTGATCCACACAGTCAAAGGCTTTGGCATAATCAATAAAGCAGAACTAGATGTTTCTCTGGAACTCTTGCTTTTCGATGATCCAACGGATGTTGGCAATTTGATCTCTGGTTCCTCCGCCTTTTNGTGAGTCTGAGTGAACTCCTAGAGATAGTGATGAACAGGGAGGCCTGGCGTGCTGCGATTCATGGGGCCACAAAGAGTCATACGTGACTGAGCGACTGAACTGAACTGATACATGTTTTATAGTTGTCAGCATATAAATCTTTCACATCCCTCGTCAGGTTTATTCCTAAGTGTTTTATTTCTGGGGATATAATTTTAAAGTAAGTAAGTAAGTGAAGTTGCTCAGTCATGTCCGACTCTTTGCGACCCCATGGACTGTAACCCACCAGGTTTCTCTGGACATGGGATTCTCCAGGCAAGAATCCTGAAGTGGGTTGCCATTTCCTTCTCCAGGGAATCTTCCTGGATCCAACTGGGTCTCCTGTATTGCAGGCAGACTCTTTAACCTCTGAGCCACCAGGGAAGCTTTTTTTTTTTTTTCCCTGCATTCCATTTGATATTTCATTGTGGTGTAAAGAAATGCAGTTAACTCCTATATGTTAATCTTGTATCCTGCTCCCTTGCTGAATTCATTTATTTAGTTCTAATAGTTTTTGTCTGGAGTCTTTAGGGTTTTCTGTATATAGTATCATATCATCTGCATATAATGACAATCTCACAAGAAGAAAGCACTTTTTAATGGATCTAAGGCATTGCTTCTATTATTGCTGTATTTGTTTCTCTGGAATGCCAGAATATTGTGTAACTGTGCTCTCAACTATGAAAAATAGGATCAATGAAATCAATTTAAAATTTCCCTTGAGTGAGAATATATTCATCACATAAAAGTGGTGGTCTAAGCCCATTTTGTTCTTTTCTCTACAGATCAGTGTCTCAGGCAAATTGCAGACTCTATAGAGAAGGTCAGGTCATTTAGCTTAGAAAATATTTTTCTTTTAAAAAAATCATGTAAAATAATGACAGTAAACCAAACCATTAATTAGTAAGATTCTCTGATAGAACTCAAGTTGTGTGGTAGTTGCCTATATGCATGTAACACTTCAGCCCAGGATAACATTTTTATGGAGTTATGAGTGGTTTTTATTATAAAAAATAAGAGCTCATTAATGTATATGGTGAAATCATATTTAATTCTAATCTGATAGCCTTGAGACAATATTTATTTCAATTTTTCTATGTCTTCATTTGGGCCTATCAAAAAGTTTGTAAAAAGCCTGACTGATTTTTAAGAGGTTATTTAATTTAAAATTTAACTCATCTACATTTTCCTTTGAAAAATAATTTTAAAAGGAGAAAAAAATCCAATCAGAGTACACATAAGGGGCAAACAGTGAAATTATAAAATCAGGNAAAGCCTGACTGATTTTTAAGAGGTTATTTAATTTAAAATTTAACTCATCTACATTTTCCTTTGAAAAATAATTTTAAAAGGAGAAAAAAATCCAATCAGAGTACACATAAGGGGCAAACAGTGAAATTATAAAATCAGGCATACATTTGTCTCTCTTTAATTTCCATGCTGGAATTTTAGAACATTTTTTAAGATATAAAATCTCATTGCAAGGAATACAAGCCATTGTTCTTACAAGTTGGCTGCCTAAAGTGCAATATGAAGAGTATGAAATGATGATGGTTTGGCTGACTAATGAATATTTTTAGGGGCATAACTGGAGATTATTTTTTAAAGACCACTGATAAAATAAAACATCTTAAGCCTACTTGTGGATACCTGGTTATAACATGTTCAGGTAATTAACAAATATTTACTGAGAACTGAAAGGCACAGTTAGTCTTACAGCAATATCCCTTTAAAATAATGATACATGGTCACTCTCAACTCCTATTTTCAAAATTAGAAATTTTTTTTAGAATTATTTATCTACAGGTCAAGCCAGCTAAAACTATGAACATGATGAAATAAACCTCCACTTTGTATAAATGAAGAGGACAAATGGGTACTTATTTTCTGGAGGACTTAAAAGATTCATGTTGTAGCAAACCCTCTAATTCTTTGAAGGCCCAAAACCAGTGTCACAGAAGCTCTCTGTGTAAGCAAGGCCAGGCAGGGATCACTGGGTATATAATAGTCAATACCAAGATTAAGTAGTTCTTAATCTGTTAGCTTTTACTTCAGATTGTTTTCTAGAGGTGTCTTGTGTGTGCTGCAAACATTTAAAATCTTCAGAGTAAGAGTTTATCAACTGGGTGCTTTGGTATTTTTTCCCAAATACTCAGAACCACGCCAGACAGCATTGGCAGTGTTTCCATCCATATAAGGGTAGACTTTATCACTCCAGCATCTTTAAGACTCAGGGAGACTGAAACAGTATTTTACAGTTTTCTAAGGATACAAGAAGTGTTTTGTCTCACCAATAATTAGTATATCTTTTACCACAAAGAGTTTAGGAAGGGATAAAATGCCATTCGTATACCCATAAATAGTTAATTGAGGGACTCCTATGTAGGCACTCTTACTGGGGGAAGGACAGAGGTGGCTCCAAAGATAAGCCACATATGGACTCTGACCTCAAGGAATTCACACAGTGACACAATACAGACATGTAAATGATTATGGTACAGGATAATTGGATATGACACAGGATTATACCATAAGGAAGGTACATAAAGACTCCTAACAAATTTCACTGGAAGAAGTGATCAACTTTAAGACTTTGTGCATCAGTAATTTCATTCATTACTTCATTTTGAATTCCAAAGCCCCAGTGGAAATCTTTCTGAGGGAGACTGTCTGAGTGTAATAAAAATTGTTATCAAAGAATCCTTAATGGGAAAGATTCAAACTGTGACAACTCTTGGTACCAGAGAGGCCGCCACAATTCAAAAATACCCATGTCTCTTCTAGATACAGCTGTCAAGACACCTGGGTTGTAATTGTCATGAATATATGGTGCACTGCAGCTTTAAAAGCATGTTTCCATCCATTATTTGCTAATTATTATCCCTGAGTATAGATGCTGGCACCTTGAAAAGGGGCAGCCAGGACACCAGGGTTCTAATTCTGCTCACTGGTTGTGATGTAAAATGAATTGTTTGGTCATCAGATACTCTCCAAGGTTCCTTGGGTAGCTAGGTGGGTGGGGCAAACTTTATCACCACCACTTTAGAGATAGAGAAGCTAAGGTCAGGAGCAACTTGAGGGGCTTGCCCAAGGTCTCAGATAATAATTGATAAGTAATACTTGAGATTATACACCTAGCCCATAAGGACAAAGTATTTTCTACTATCGTACTCAGAACCACACCTAACTTCTGTGGGCTAGAGGACAGAGGCCCAGGTAGCATTACTCTAGTTATTTCAGTTGTAAATCAAGATAAGTCGCTCAGTTGTGACCAACTCTTTGTGACCCCATGGACTGTAGCCTACCAGCCTCCTCCATTAATGGGATTTTCCAGGCAAGAGTACTAGAGTGGGCTGCCATTTCCTTCTCCAGGGGATCTTCCTGACCCAGGGATCAAACCCGAGTCTCCTGCATTGCAGGCAGATACTTTACCGTCTGAGCCACCAGGGAAGCCCTGAAATCAAGATAACACAAGTGTTAAAATATGATATGTCTTCCCACCTTGACAAATACTTCTTTGAAAGGCCTGGATGGTCAGGTGTGAATCACAAATTCTTAGACTTCTCCAAGAGCCAGCTGGAAAGTGGCAGGGAAGAGAAAGCTGACTAGAAGGCAACCCTCTTCTTGCAGTTAAGTGGGGGCCCATAGTGCCTGGGAGGGCATTGCTTAACTCATGGGTCCCAGCACCATCCGCACTCCAACAAAGACCCATTCCTGCACACAGGGGTGAATTCAGAGATTCAGGCAGATCCAAGGAGAGGGTTTGGTACTATTTGGGGAGGGGATTCCAGAATTATGACCACCTGGGGCATGGTCTGGACGTGGGTTCTAGCTCCTTAACCCTGTGGGAAGGGGCACTGTCAGAAGAGTCAGAGGGTGGACACAGGTCCCTCTAGCTTGGGCTTAAGACCCAGTCTGTTCATACTACCTCAAAAGTCAACCTAAGAAAGGGTACAATCTGGAAACTTTCTTGTTAGAAAGTATTCCCAATAGTTACAAGACCAGGTTCTGCACCCAAACACCTGGGTCAGGATCCCAGCGTGACCACTTATGCTGTGAAATTGCATGCCAGTTATGCCAGTTAGACAACATCTTAGGATCTCAGTTTCCTCATTTTTAAAATAGGTATAATTACTATTTTTATGAGGAGTAAATAAGATAGCACATGTAAAACGCCTGGCAAACATTAAACTGGGTAAACGCGAGGTTCGCTCCAGCTATATTAGGTGTGTTTGCCTTGAAAGGTTTCTGGAGAATTACATAAGGTTAACTAGCGAAGCACTCTGATAACCCCTCTCTCAACTAAATAGCGGAGCCAGGCGCAGGAATGGTCTCCGCCCACCCAAGGCATTGGCTGCTGCCCAGGACCCATTGGGTCCCATGGCCAGGGCTTCAAGTAGCATTCTACGAGCTATAGCTAGAGGTTCAAAGAAGGTTAACTGGCAACACGGCCCTGAGTCACAACGGGACTAAGGCACTGAAAACAAGCATTAGCACACCATTTCTTTTATCCCTCCAATGCTGGTTAAACCAGTGAGAAGTGGCATCGACAGGATACCAAGCCAGGGTTGATGCAGCTCGGTCCCCTCCCACCCTTTCACCCTGGGGCTCACGCTATCATTGCTTAGCCTTTTGACAGGTCTTGACATCTCTCCTCCGCGAGAAAGGAGAGACCTGGAACAAGCCAAGGCACCTCGCTGGTAGCTCCTGTGAGTAGGAGCCAAGCCCAGTTTAGCGAATGCCCGCCCCAAAGCTAAGATGTTTACCAAAGGCAAGCCTGGGCATTCCCCCACCACACCGGGTGAGCTGAATTCAGTGTGGCCCATTTCCACATCCTAGCCCCTCCCCCTCCCTGGGGAAAAATTAAAAAAACACCTTGGAAACTTTGCCATTTCTTGAGGACCGAGAACTGTAACCAGCTCCCTTTAACGGACAGTCGTGACTGGGCACCGAGAAGTCAGACTTGAAAACACCAACAAAGGACTATATTTAGCTCTGAGCTCTCCGCCTAAATTCCTTTTATTTTTTTTCACTCTTAGCTTCAAAACGACTAGGTTGGGGAAGTGGGAGGAAGGGGGCGGGGGAGAGCAGAGAAAGAACAGCTGTGCCTCCGCCTCTCAACTCAATCTCTATAAATAACCAATCACGAGCGGAGGCTACTTTTTAGCCAATGAAGCAGCCCAAACTGATAAAACCCTGGCAGTAGCCAATGGAAGAACATTCGAGGGTGTGAGATTTGCGCCCCAGGACCAATGGGTCCTGAGTCTGGGAGAGGTAATTTGAGCTGGAGCGTGGGTGTGCAGTGCACAAGCTTCCTACTTCCAAACCCCCAAACCTACTCCGCCCACTGAGCATGCCCTGACTAGCTACCGGCACCCGGGCTGATTGTGGATCGGGTTGTAATTCATTGTCCGGGTTTTGGCCCTAGCCGAGTGGGAGGTGGGTGGGGCCTTCTGAGTCCCAGCCCGGAGATCGCCCTGATCTCTAGAGGCTGCCCATTCCCTCTTTCGGACGGGTTTCAGACGGAATGTTCCTGTTTTCTTTGTCTGAGGGATGAAGTGCGAGGAGAGTCCGCCAGGGAAGGCTGGGTAGGAAGGGCGACGCCTAGAGTGTGGGGAAATGCTCCGCCCATAGAAGAAAATGTTTCTATCATACACCCAAATGTTCTTTGGGTCTCGGCCTTCGGGGCTCGGGGAGTGGAGTTCACAAGCTTTGGATAAAAGGAGCGGCAGGAGACCAGCCTGTTCCCGGGGTGGCCCACGAAGCCCGCCCTTTTCTCATAGAGCCGGGATTCCTATGCATTAAAGCCAGGTCGGCGAAGGAAGGTGGCCTCCGTCCTCCCTCGAGCTGTCCCAACCAGCCTCTTTAACACCGATACACCCCCACACATTTTTCCGGCTCCTATACTTGTGCCTATCCCGAATCCGCTAGTCTTGAATCAAATCGTTAGCTCCGCCTACAGCCCCACCCCCGTCCGGCCCCCCGGAAAACCAGGAGCCCGGGATCCGGCGGGCGGGGCGGCAGCGGCGCACTGGGCATGCTCGCCAGGGCGGGGCGGGTAGGGCTGCGCGCGGCGAGTAGGAAGCCCTCGCCCCGCGGAGGCTGCGGGAGAGAGCTTGAAGGGCCGCGGCGGTGGGCGCACGCTCTGCGGGGACTCATGCCACGCGCGTCCCGGCCCGGCGCGCAATTAGCAGCCGCCTCCGCAGCCTGCCGCCGCCGCCGCCTCCTCGCCTTCCTGGGCTGCTGGGGAGAGAAGCTGCAGCCCTCGCCTAGCACCGGCTGCCGGCATTGTCCTCCCGATCCGCCGCCTGGGCTGCTGCTGCCGCCTCCGTGGGCTGCTTCGGGGCCCCGGACCAGCGCTGCAGGGACTCGCCGCCGCGCCGGCTGGCCCGGCGCCCGGCCCCCGCTTGGTGATTTCCGTGTCCTGCGTTCCTTGGTCATCTCTTGAGTTTTTCCTGCAGAGCTGAGGACAGAGAAGTCTAGCCACCAAGCCCAGCTTTCCTCCGGTGCGCAGCCCCGACGGGGCCGTAGCAGGCGCAGCGAGAGCGCCGACGGAGCCATGAGAGAGTACAAAGTGGTGGTGCTGGGCTCGGGCGGCGTGGGCAAGTCCGCGCTCACGGTGCAGTTCGTGACCGGCTCCTTCATCGAGAAGTATGACCCCACCATCGAGGACTTCTACCGCAAAGAGATTGAGGTGGACTCATCGCCGTCGGTGCTGGAGATCTTGGACACGGCGGGCACGGAGCAGTTCGCATCCATGCGGGACCTGTACATCAAAAATGGCCAGGGCTTCATCCTCGTGTACAGCCTTGTTAACCAGCAGAGCTTCCAGGACATCAAGCCCATGCGGGACCAGATCATCCGCGTGAAGCGGTACGAGCGCGTGCCCATGATTCTGGTGGGCAACAAGGTGGACCTGGAGGGTGAGCGCGAGGTTTCATTCGGCGAGGGCAAGGCCCTGGCGGAGGAGTGGAGCTGCCCGTTCATGGAGACTTCGGCCAAAAACAAAGCCTCGGTGGACGAGCTGTTCGCCGAGATCGTGCGGCAGATGAACTACGCGGCGCAGCCCAACGGTGATGAGGGCTGCTGCTCGGCCTGCGTGATCCTCTGAGGCGCCCGCGGCTGCCGCGCGACAGCCGCGCTCTGCGCACAAAAGCCAAACGCACCCGACTCTTCTAAATGTGATTTCTCTTCATGCTTTGAGATTGGAGATGACTTTGCATCGGCTGGGGGGTTTTGGCGCCCGACTGGCCGCGGTGGCCGCGTCCTCCGCCTCTCCCCGGTTTCCGAGGGGCTGTCCCGTCAGGACCATCCGAGTCCCGGTGGAAATGTGGATCTTTGCAGCATGTACGTTTCTCATTGATTTTGGTTGACGCATATTTCCCCATTGAAGCAGCCCGTGGGGCCCTGTATTGGCGGCTTGACACCGGCAGGCGAAAGTTTCAATCAAAAAAAAAAAAAAAAAAAAAGAAATGGGGTGGGGGCGGAAGAGGACGGGGAGAAGGTGGAAAAGGGGATTTTTTGTTTTTGTTTTTCTGTCGACAACCGTTTTTCTAGTTCCAAGTTTCGAAAACACGGAAGGAAGTCCGGGAGAACCAAATGAAGGAGCAGGAGGAGAGGAAGAAACTTTTGTTTTTTCCTTGTTTTCCAGGAGTAGCTGGAAATTAAGATCGGGTTCCTTTTCTGCCAGCTTGGAAAGGCAACCCCGTGACTGATTTCGATTCTGAGGATGTCTATGCAAAGTTGGATTCTTGTTACAGTGTATCCAATCTGAAGTATTGCACATCTGAACTGGGACTGTTAACACTGATGCCAATACAGTGTGGGGTGCCAGAAAGTGTCTGCTGATAATTTGTGGGGGGAAAAAAATCTATTTTGTTTACCTACTGTATCAAAGGGGAGTCTGGGGGAGAACGGTAGTATTTTTTTTTATCAGCTGTGAAAAAAAAAATGTTACAGATCTGCACATTTTTGTGTGTACTGTTGTGTGTGTGTTTTTTTAGATTTAGCTTTTTGTTTGTATTGGTTGGCCATACATGGTTTTGATGGCTAGCTCTTTAAACTACAGTACAGAAACTTCGCAAATGTGATTCAGGGCCCCCAGCACCCCTGTGTCTGCAGAGTGCCTTCAAAACTCAGCTGTTCCAGCCGGTGCCAACCTGTGAACTTCCCACCAGTTCCCAGAATCTGTTATTCCTCCCCAAACTACTTCCCAGTTTACTTCTAATAATCTTCCTGAAGGAGCCAGGACAATAGGGCCTGTTGTTCGTTGAATTCTTTATTCTTCCCAGCCTTTAAAATGTAATTTACTTGTAATGCAATGGGTTTTTTTTTTTTCTTTTTTAAAAAATTTTTGCTTCATTTTGTTCCAGTGTTCAGGTATTTAGCTCCCTTTTTATATAACTTTTTTTTTAATTTTTGGTTTTCTGTTTTAGGGTGTTCCTCCAGAAGCACAGAGCAAAATTTTACTGTTGTGATGTACCAAGAGAATTCTAACAATTTGTAATTTCTAATTCCATACACGCGGTTAATCATTGTCTCTTCATTTTAAGATTTTTAATACAAATGTCATTTTTAAAGAAACAAATCCAAACTATTGTTTGTGTTTCTGTGTTTCATATTCAGTGATTTAATACAGTGTCATGGCTGAGGTGGACAGGGGCAGGTGCTTGATGCCCCCAAGAGTGGTTTGTCAGATTTTGAAGAGAGAAGTGTCAGTGACAAGTTGGAAGACATTACTCCCAATTCTTTAAACATGAAAAATAATCATCAAGGTCTAGGAATCCCTGGGGTGTGGCTTTACTCTCTGACTGTTCAGATGAACTGGATATTGAATCTGTTCTGCTGACTTGGAGCAGGAAAGGGAGAAGCCAGCTGCTAAGACTGCATTAGATCTGGGAGAGTAACCATCCACTGGTCAGGCAGGATGGTGTTTTTAGTGTTCTTTTTTTTTCTTTTTCTTTCTTTTTTCGTATTTTGTTCTGCTTTGTTTAAAACACCTATCCAGTTTAAAGCTTGTTTGGAGGATATGATTTTCAATTCTGAAGTCATGCCTTGTAGTGTTTTCTACAGTACATTTGGGTGGGTTGTGAATAGTGTCTCAGCCCTTTTGTGGCTTTAGTTAGGAAACAGATCATTAGGTTAAAAAACAAGAGAAAACTTAAGTCTCTTGCTTTATTACACTGTGCAGTTTGTGGACCATTTTGACCTCATGAAATTTTCCTTCTAACAGCAGGAGGCAGTGTGAGCTTTTTATTTTGTATTTTGTTTTTCTTAAGGGCCATTTTACTGATATCTTTATGGAGTGGAAGATGTATGACTATATGTCAAAAGCACTTGATATACCTTTAGGTCTACACTTTAGGTCCATAAAGTGTAGGGTGAAGAGTTTTGACTTTCCAAAAGATTT
This sequence comes from Neotragus pygmaeus, assembly GCA_006410875.1. Classification (NCBI taxonomy): domain Eukaryota; kingdom Metazoa; phylum Chordata; class Mammalia; order Artiodactyla; family Bovidae; genus Neotragus; species Neotragus pygmaeus. The sequence goes on along the minus strand of SJYV01047921.1, from coordinate 206,905 downwards.
GTTGTGTTGAGGGAGCCAAAAGATGTTAAAGGCCACAGGTTTCTTAAAGCTGTATTAACATATTTTGCCTTAAAATGTTGTGTCTTTGGCCCAGGTGACCTCAGAATTGCAGCATGGAGGAGGAATAGTGAATTCTGCCTGGGTTTGGTTCTAAAGCTTTTTTTTTTTTTACACTTGATGATCTCATTGAAGTTTAGTACCAAACTTAATTAGAAGGTAATGTATATATGCTAAATAAGAAATTAGGAAAAAATATTCACACTTAGGCTTTGCAAAGTTTCGTTCTTGCATTTGTGTAAATTTAGTTAATTCAATAGATCTAAAGTGTTGAAAGCTCTGAAGACATAACAAGTACTGTATAAAAGATTTTTTTAAATACATTCAATGACTTTTTTTAGGAGTTTTAGTTTTTGGAAGTCTTTTGATGTGAAATACTGGCAAGTATCTAATTTAAGAAACGTATATACTCCTGACAGGGAATTTTTGAAAATGGGAAATTGGAAATGAAATAGGTTGCTGGGTGCATTAATCATCTTCACATAGGATTTAGTCACTTACATGACTAAATTTTTTATAGGTCTGGGATGGCAGGGCAGAAGATTTTAATATGCTCTTACTGAGTACTGTAAAATAAATGCTTTTTAGATTCTCAATGAAAGCAATTTTGCGTGTGTGCCTGGAGCAGGAAAATAGTATTAAGTTTTGTAGCCTTCTCCAATTATTTTCTTTAGGAAATTGAGAGAAATTGGGGACATTGTTTTTAAGACTGTGTCAGTTTATTTGGCTAATAAGAACCCCTTAGAATTATGGTGTGAAGAGATAAGGGCATTTGTTTCCCTGAAAAGGGGGCTGACTTAAGAGTGTCAAAGGAAGGGAGGGAGGGAGGTAGTTTGTTGTAAGGCAGTCACCTGTCAAAACAGAAACTGGGTGGAAAAGGAACCTTTATCTTGGAAAGCAAAAGTTAACTTTTAAACTTGACCCCTGCCGGTTTTTAACAGCTTTTCCTTTTGGTCCCTGACAGTCATCCAAGCTTTATGTTATTTCAAAGGATTATTTTTGTTCTCCTTTTGTAATAGCCTCAGAAAAGTTGAAGATAGCATTGTAAGTCTCCCATTTTCATATTTGGGAGTTATGATTCTTAGGTAAAACATTGTGCACCTTCTTTACTGCTGAAATAGACTCCATTGCATCACATTTTAGGACCAGCTCTATTTGGGGATTAGAATTTTTTCAGCATGTGAGGCCACATGCTTCCTGATTTATTACCCTTTCCTGTAGGTGGAAATCCAAAAATGCTCTATTGATGTGAACTATTTGGGTTGTTTTAAACATGTTTTCACCAGCATGTTGTTGCACCTACTTTTGAGTTATTTTCCAGTATTTCTCGCAGATGGGATGGCAGAGTGAGAGAACACTGGTAGCAGCTGGTCTCGAGAAATAGATACAAAATGCCTGTACCTTTACTGCCATAAAAGGATCTCTTTCCTTTTCACAACAGAATAAGTCTCCTACTTACAAACATTAGGGTTTAATTGTAGATCACCACCATGAATTAAAATGATATCAAACATTTGACAGAGTGTCTACTTAATTGGGAAAAGCTTACTAATATAATTTTGTCCTGGTGAAAATGTGAAGTTTTAAGTACTATATAATAGAGTATGGTAAGTTTGTGATATTTTACTCAGACTACTATGAATAATCAAGTGCATTTAATTGAACAGAGTGCTAGTTCTAGAAGATACATTTGCTCTAATGACAGTAGGATTTTGATCCTTGGAGAAGGCTTTTATCTATTTCAGAGGATCTCACACTTGACCATGTATCAATCGCCTAGAGGTGAAGAAAACAAGTCTTGTAGGCTCTTACAGTTTCTTAATTCAGGCTACCCATCTATTACCTCATAATTTTCATTTCTGACAAGTTTCCAGGTGATGCTGGTAGAACTGCTTCAGGGACCACATTTTGAGAACCAATGATCTTGTCCAAACTCTAAATGAGGACTTCACTGGGAACTATCTAGGGACTCAGACTTCAAACCCATTTCACACATTTAGAGTGCTGCCTTCCACAAAATCATGGAATGACCTTGACTGAATTCTGTGTCTATTGAGGACACCTGCCAGTTACACTAGTGTTCTCTAATTTCGAGATTAAAAGGCAAGAATTTTAGTGTTTTATGATTCCTAGTAAGGATTTTTTAAAAACTGTACTTGAGAATTGAAATCTTAAGGTCATAGTAAGCACATGCATCTGTCTATATGTCTAATGTCTATATGTCTAATGTCTGTGTGTTTTAATACATATGTTTAGTTTCTTACCAGATTTTCTAGGAATCAGTTCAGTGTCGTGTAGTTCTATAGTTAACCGTCCTGGGACAATGCACACCATAAAATGGTGCCGTGTGTCTTGTTTCATTGGAACTAAGTGTTGATTGATTTTGTTAATTGGAGGAGGCAGCTGTTTATATTTTTCCTTTATTATTGAATGGAAATCTCTTTGGAAATGTTTTTCTTAAGACTAGGAAACACATCGTATTTTGTGCAATTGACGAAACTTGCTATTTTCTTCTGAATGAATTACCTAGCACAATTAACGTGTACCTAAGTTTATCAGAGGTTTGAAGATGTATGGTTGTGTTTTTGTGTGTGTATGTGTGGTAACTGCAAATACAGCAAAATATTTTTTAAAAGTAGAAAAGAGAATATTGATGCATTAAGAATACACGTGCCCAAAAGGGCCCAAGACTGTTCGTTGTTAAGAATATAGTTACAGTGGATAGTGGTAAACATGACAGAAGTAAACTCATTTCATTATTCAGCAAGCATTGATTAATATAAATTAGTTGTGGTGTAAGGACTAACCCTTAAATAGGCAAAAGCCAGACAAGGGAGCAATGGCTTTGTGCTGATCTTATCATCATAAATTATGACAATAGTGTATATTAAACAGTAGGAGTATGTTGAAAAGTAGTTACCATCAGTTATAGAATCCTGTGGGTCTGTCTGGCAGGCAATAGAGTAAGTCAAATTTGTTAAAAATTGGAACTTTACTTTGAAAGGTATGTGAATATTGCAAATAAAAATGGATCTGATGAGGTTTACATAACAGTTGTGTTGCATGTGGAACTCTGTAATTTTGTACGTTGCTTCCAACTAACTTTTTGAGATTAGCTGAAATTGCATATTTGGAAATAAAAAGCCAGTTTGCTTTTATATTTTCATGTCAAAGGAAAGAAGGGAAATAGGCTTATGAAAATTGTTCATTGTCTTTATTTTTATATGAGGAAACAAAAAAGGGAAGGGCAGTTAATTTTCTGTTCTTGAAGAAGCAGTTGTTGGCATAAGGTTTTCTGGGGTTCCTCATGTAAATAAGATTCAATGGAGTATTTCTTCTGAAAAAGATAATCTAAAAATGAGTGCACCAAAGAATAAGGTTGACGTTTTAAGTTTGCTAAGCCTATAGTTTTTTCCTACAGAAGCTCTTGTTCTCAAGCCTTGTGTACTTACTGAAGAAGGCAACCAGCTCAGAGAAAGAAATGTTAGGCAACAAACTCTAAGGAGTAACAATAATAGCAATTATTGTAAAACCATATGAACTAAAGAGAGTTGTGATTATTAACCTCCTGCAGTTTGTAAAATGATTTCTAGTGACTCTCTTGTGTAGAATATCTCATGAATTTAACAGCATGCTTTTTAAATGTAAAAAGTTTTAGAATTACAGATAGAATAGTTCATCTGAAAGTACTTCATTATTTTTTTAATCTTATTATTGTAAGACCATTTATGAGATGAAAATTTGTTACACTTTTGTGGCTAAAGTAGAGGTCTTTATGTTTTACATCTGACCATTTATAAAAAGTTTTCAAAAAATCTGGGTTGAGTCATGAACTCAGAATATTTTAATGTTATTTAATATTTGCATATTAATATATTTCAAAAATATTCTCTTTTAAGGCTGACGTTATACCGAATTATCTCTTTCAAGAAAAGAGCGTCTAGAGATCTGTACTAGTACCAGCATAATTCTGTAAGAACATTTATGTCAATAAGATATTTAAAAATATATTTTAGATAGTTTTGCATTTATATTCTAGGTAGGTAAGAGAATTGCAAATATATCTCTTAAGTTGGATTTCAGCATCATTTCACATCGAGTTTGAAAAAGGCTTGAGTTGGAAGTTCTTCACTCTGAGTTTGGTTATCTTAGCTATATCACATCACCTGTTTTTTCTTTTTGTGTATCATTTCATTCATCTACCTCAGCTTTATGCAAATAGTGTCTCATATATATAATCCATGTTAGTAGATAAAAAAACCTAAGACCTTAATTAATGGCTATATGTGTTTTCCATATAATAATGTAAAGGGAAAAGTATTTTTCACACTATGTTTGAGGTCCAGACTGAAACAACCAACTAGTTAGAGAAGATTGCCTACTAAAAATAGATAACTACTTTTTGATATGGGCATAGCCTTTGCATTTCCTTTCTAGAACTGGTAAAGGAATTTTTTAAAAAAGAATTCAATTGTAGCAGTATTCACTTTAATATATTTACAAAGGCCTATAAATATTTCCAGACCACCTCTTCTTCCTTACTAATCTGCTAAGATCAAAAAATGAGAAATAAACCGTGCACTCTCTCTCTCTGAGAGAATACCTTATAACCTAAAAGGGCCAACAATAATCCAATATGAAGAGCAAAATTTTTCCTGCATTTCTGTACAAACCAGCTTTTAATTTGTCACAGAGGAATCATAAATAGTGGTAAGGGCGAGAGAATATTTTCCTTAATCATTTTGGCAACATCAAGCAAACAGGCTGGGCACTCTGGTTGCTGAGGAAGAAGAGTATGACATAGCTGAGAAGGCAATTGTGGAGAAGGCAGGCTGAGTTGAAATCATTCCTCAGCCCCCATCCTCATTCCTGCATTCCTACAATCCTAGAGGATTTCCTTGTGTCCAGGCTTGTGATTCATTGTGATGCAAGATTTACTGAGGCTTAGGGCTGCTGCCGATGGCCAAAAATGAAGGAGCCTTATAGGATGGTGTGATAATGCTACTGTAATAAACTCCACTCTAACTCAGACTTGCTTAACCTCAGTATCACTAATATTTGTGGCTGGATAATTTTCCTTCGAGCAATGTCCTGTGTTTCAGGATGTTTAGCAGCATCCCTGGCCTCTACCCACTAGATGCCAGTAACACCCCTTCCCACGCCAGTTTGACAACCAAAAATGTCTGCAGACATTGCTGACTAATCCGAGGGGAGTGGGGGTGGAGGTTGCTGCTTAACAGCCCCTGCTTGAGAACTATTACTGAGTTTAGTCTACCTGTAGAGTTGGAGGAGGCATAAGTCAGAGGAGAGAGGGGTTTGAACCTAGGGGCCCTTGAAACTTTTCTTACTCCAGGAAAGTGCTGCAATCATGTAAAGTATCAGTGTTCTCTATTGTGCTTGGGACAGTATCACTTTGAGTAAATCTCAGGGATTGAGTTTTTTGGTGATTTAATTCAAAAGGTGGTTGTGCTGTGATTGGGGTGATGAACTAAACTCATGGTCAGAGAGTAAGGACATCAGGTCATGCTGGTAAGTAAGTAGAGGGACCTAGATGGGAAATCAAGGGCAACAGTGTTGCAGTTTTGTTCAGAACCTCTGAAAGCTCCACCAGAAGACATCTGGAAGGCTTTCAGTCTCACCCAGCCTCCTCCACTCACCTCAGTCCCTTTCCAGTTAATCCAGTCCCTGTTGCCCACTGGCCCTCCTCACTTTGGGGGTGGAAAGGATGCATTTTATGCATCTGTCCCTCCTTATTTTCACTTTTGCAGTTCCTCCCACCCTCCCCCTTCCTTCCTTCTGCTCTACCTTCAGAACTAATGACTGAATCAGCTAGTTAACTGCTCACACTTATCTGTGTGCAAACCCCGCTGCCAGGCTGTCAAGAAGGGAGCTGTGGAGGCAGTAGAGATTGTCTGTTAATGAAGTGATTGTGGGAGCTGGCAGTCTCTAGCCAGCAGCACACAGGCTATAGCTGCTAACCCCTGAAACGCAGCATTAAGGACTATCCTGTCAGCAAATTCATGAATGTGAAGTTAACTCAGTGACCATGGACTTCTAACTTACTTGGTCATGGTTGTTTTTGTCCTTAAGTTTTAAATGAAACATACCTTAAAATCCACGTAAGATACCTCTAAAAACTTGAAGCAACCAGAGACTCTACTTGGTGGGACACTTGTGATTCTACATTTCCCAGGGGGAACACTTGGAAACCTCACGTTCCTAGTAAGTGGACGACATAACAGCTTTGTAACTGAGAGAGACCCATCTCCAAGCCCATCAAAAGATTCTAAACAGCTATAAGTCTAACAAAGGTAGGCAGTAAATAAAAATAATTCTTTACAATAAAAAGAACCATTTGGTGAAAGTGAATGAGTGATTTATGTAGCTGAAACTTGCTTCTTAAATTTGAAAACAGTCACGCATTAGGATGGATGGTGTTCGTGGAGACATTCTCTGTAGTATCTTTGTATTAAATCAAAAATGGAAACATCTGATTGAATTGCTAATGTGATCACAATTAAGATATAGAAAACAGATTTTGTGTATCTAGATTTCCTGTTTTTCTTATATTCTGTTTTCCTTTTTTATAAATTATCTGTACTGTTTTGCAGCAATTTTTCTTAATTCTGAGTTTTATTGGCTTTGAATGTTATGTTTTCTTTCTAATTAAAGAGTCTATAATGAGGGAAATATTTAGTTATGAATCATTGTAGCCAGTAGCCAAGAAAATATATGTATTCATATATTTAAACAAATAAATTAATTGTGTAGGATGTTTTGCAATGTCATTATTTGCATTTACCTTTTATGGCTTAGAAATTATTTTCAATGCAACATTTTCAGAGGAAATGAAATTCACCTTTATTTTTTTTGGTTAATTACCATTTGACTTATTTGGAAAAAAAAGTTATCTTTTTTTAAAGTACCATGGTGAAAGCTCTCTAGCTTATATTTTTAAGCAAAATTACTAACAGTTTCCCTTTTTAACTCTCCTCAGAAGAGTGGCACTTCATGAATAGAAAAAAATGCATCTATGTGAGTTATCCAAAAGTCATACAATAGTTGTTTGGGTTTATCGTGATGGTGGTGATTTGGCAAAAATATTTACCCACTTAATTGCAAATAATATGATTGATTTGTGTTAGCCTATAGGGAAATATAAAAAATGCACGCACAGTGGGACTAGTGTGCTTTCTTGGTGTTAAGAGTTTTGGAGAATGCGAAAAGTAGATACACATCAGTAGTAAATATACAGAGTTCATTTCCTAGAAAGTATTTTGGTTTAGTCATTTTTAACATGTAGTTTTAAAGATTATGTGATCAAAATTATCAGAATGATAACAGTCTTATTCCGTGGATCGCCAATTTTCATGTTAAAAACATTTCAGACCACTTAAATTATCTTACTTCCCAAGCCTGGCTCACTTCGACTATTGAGGACACAGTCTTTTATTTGCCCAAGAATGCAAACAAATTTTGTTGTATACAGTGAATTCAAAATGGACTTTAAAGTATTACATACCAGAAATTAAACAAATTGCTTCTTAAACTTGAGAACAGTCTATTAGGATGGATGGTGTTCATAGAGATATTTTATTCTCTATAGAACCTTTGTATTAAGTAAAAAATGGAGACATCTGATTAAATTGGTCAAGTGATCACACGATAGAGAAAACATTTGATATATCTAAATTTCCTGTTTTATTAATGCTCCATTTTCCTCATAATTGTACTGTGTTTTTTTTTTCATTTTTAGTATCAGAATACAAACTTTGTATAGAGTGAGTTTCATTAAGCAATAAAACATTTAATCATAAATAATAATGACTATTGTAGAGAAGTGAGTGAATCTTATAATTGCTGTCAGTATCAATGTCGTTGGAACTTCATTCCCTTAGTCAAGTTTGTGAAATAGGTATTTTCTTGGCTATTCTTCGTGTTCATTTTAGAGTAAAAATGAAATCTCTATAATTTGCTGTTTAAAAAATTTACCATTTGGAGTATTTTTCTCTTGGTATTATTCTTAAAAATACTATAGTTAACCTGATTAGAGTTAAAACTTCTGACTAGAGTTAAAGCCTCAAATACTAAATTATTGTTTCCATAGCAACCATAATTTACTCTCTTATATAACTCCCTGCTTCATGCCATGGATAATATATGCAATATAACTCTAATTAACTTTCATCTTTCCTTAGATTAAGTGTTTGGATTCCAGGAATAGAAGACAGAGGAAGGTGGGGAGTGATGCTGTGTTTATAGAACCTGCAGATTGAACAGGAGGTTTGCTAAGTAATAGAAGAAGGATTTACTTAAGATTTCAGTCTTAATACTTTATTTAAAAAAAAAAACATTAAATTTAAGTTCATGATATATAGTATACATAAATGAAGTTTCTTAACTGACATTATAGATCTTGTATTAGAATCTCCAAAAATAATTGTTAGAACATTGTTTAACTTATTTGATTAGAATACTGTTTTAGAAGATGATATATCCTTATTTTATTTTAAGGACATAGCCATCTGCAAACTGTGAAGAATGCATTTATGTAGTCAATTAAATATTGAGCACCAAATAAGCACTGTACTGAGAATAAGATACCATCTGTGCCTTCAACATATTTAATATTTTCTTACATTGAATTTTATTATTGATTTTCTCCACTAGAAGTTAAGTCTATACGGGCAAGGGCTCATCCTTTTATCCTCAGTACCAAGAACAATGTGTCATGAATCAACACTCAGGATTAGTTGAATCAATGAATGAACAATTAGTCACAAGGGGAAAGGAAGTATATTTGACTGCACTGCTAAAAATAGATCACAGTAACTAGAAAAGTTGGAATATTTCAAAGTCCTGCATCAGTGGCAGGCAGATATTATAGAATGAAATTTGTGGCCTGTTCTTTTATTCATCAGTTCTTAAAATGAATAGCTTGGAATGGCAATGCTACTATATAGTACTAATGGGACTTAATTTTTCTGTATAGCTATCAGAAACAAAGTTAAAAGTTCTAAAACTTTTAAGAAATCAGTATATTGTGTTATAAAGCTTTGCATTGCTCTGCATTGTTTTCCAGATGTAGGCATGCCTTAATCTATGCAATGGATATGATTCAGGGAAAAACTGTGTATGAAAATTGAATCATATTTAAGGTACATTTTAATCTAATGGGCCCACTTTTGAATACTTCAAAAACAGATAAATTATGTTATAGTACAAATAACCTCTAGCTAACAATTTGAATTTATATTATCACACTGGATTTTTATGTTAAGCATTTGTTTCTTAATTTTTTAAAATTTGAACACTTGGAATTCTGTTTCTTCCAATGGCAGACTCATTAAATTTAGTAGTGCTGAATTGTTTGTCTAGATTGTTCCTACTTTGATTTGACTGCTTATCTCTGTTTTTCCAGCTTATTTGCTGTAACTCAGAGGTCTACCAGGACTTAAAGTATTTTTGAATAACCAGCCCTAAGTTAGAATTGCTTTCTAAGCAATACTTTTAACTTTGCAAGAAACTCATAAAATTGTTTGAGAGAGAATCTAGAAGATGGAAACTAGTTTTTCATGTTATAATATTTTCCAAAAATATAATTTATTATCATTAAGATTTTTAAGAAGTTTGTGATAAGAAAAGGATAAATTGTATTGTGCCTAAGAAAAGGATAAATTGTATTGTGCCTAGCAAAGACTGTTAGTAATAAATGTTCCTACTTAGAAAAATAGGCTGTATGCATGCAAGCATGCTGTCACTCAGTCGAGTCTGACTCTTTGCGATCCTATGGACTATAGCCAGCAAGGCTTCTCTGTCCATGGGATTTTACAAGCACGAGTACTGGAGTGGGTTGCCATTTCCTTCTGCAGGGATCTTCCCAACCCAGAGATTGAACCTGCGTCTTCTGCATCTCTTGCACTGGCAAGCAGATACTTTACCACTGAGCCACCAAATGTTATATACGTTATAAATATGTAAGTGTATCTGCTCTATCCTTGTTTCAAACTTGTTACATTTTTAAGAATCTTATAATTTATCTAATTCAATTTCTTATGCTCTGCAAACACTATAAGCTTTACGGTAGCTCCACAAGCAGGCATCCATATGCCCAGTGGGATTTGCCCTGTGGTAGTGGTGTTCAAAGTAAGGGCCCCAAACCAGCAACATCAGCATCGCCTTGTTAAAAATGCAAATTCTCAGATTCCAACTCAGATCTCCTCTATCAGAACTCTAAGAGTGGGGCTGAACAATGTGTTTTAATGTCCATTCCACGTGCTTTTGTCCATGGTAAAGTTTGAGAAGCACTGCTGCTGCTGCTGGTAAGTCGCTTCAGTCGTGTCTGACTCTGTGTGACCCCATAGAAGGCAGCCCACCAAGCTCCCCCGTCCCTGGGATTCTCCAGGCAAGAACACTGGAGTGGGTTGCCATTCCTTCTCCAATGCATGAAAGTAAAAAGTGAAAGGGAAGTCACTCAGTCGTGTCCGACTCTTTGAGACCCCATGGACTGCAGCCTACCAGGCTCCTCCGTCCATGGGATTTTCTAGGCAAGAGTCCTGGAGTGGGGTGCCATCGCCTTCTCCGTTGAGAAGCACAGTTCTATGCAATATAGGAAGGAAAACTCATGGATAATGCCTGTTTTGTTGGAAAGATAAGACATGTACTCAATGACAGTAATAACAGGGTGACAATGAGAAAAGGGTGGCATTCAGTGTAAAATAGTCATAGATAAATTGGAATTAGAATTTGTGAAGAAGAGATTAAGATGGAACTGATATCCCTAATCATTCATTCATTTATTGAAATATTCTAGGTGCTGGGACTCAGTAAGACATGATCCTTGACTTGTTAAATATTTGGTTTAAGTTGATAAACAGGTGGTTCCACTTGCTAATTACTTCACAACTAGAATAAACTTAAGAGATCACATAATCCATCTTGAGAGTGCCTCAAAATCATCTGGATAGCTTGTTAAAATACATATTGCTGAAGCCCAGCTGTTCTAATTCAGTAAGTACAGGGTGGGGCCTGGGAAGCAATATTTCTAACAAATTCCCAGGTCTTCAACTTGAGAATCACTGACATTAGTCAATAACTTCAAGTTAAAACTGGTAATGCTAGAACCCAGAAATGTGACTTGCTCAACAAAGTTAGCTAATGCCTAAGATGGACATAAAACCAGGTTGCCAACTCCCAGTTCAATAGAACCTCCACTGCAGACTGTCTTTGGGACACCCCTTGAAGAGAGGATGCTTGCTTAACATCACAATTGATTCTAAGAACAACTCTAGGAGTAAGAAATTAACTGGATAGTATTTCATCTGACTTTTGTTTATATTGTAATTTCTTATTTCACAATCAGCCCATGTTTGTGACATCTGGAGTCTCAATTCTGAACTACCAAGTATTCTATATTGTGTATGGGGATCTGGTCTGCATATAAAAGTAACATTTGAATCTCAATATCATTTCAAAAGCCAATTCTAAAACTCACTAGTATTATCTTCCTCATAATAGGGGGCTCTCAGGACAAGTATCTTTTATTACAAAAGCATTCTCTCTGTAGAAGCTCTCTGTTAGATGACTAGTTGTGGAACTAACAGAATATGAAGCATTTTCATTGAGAGTAAAGAGTGAAAACATGTACTGGAAGTCAGTTAATGGAGATAATACGTTATGCTTGGTTGATAATTCACTTTTCTTTCAGTAGCACGAGTGCTTGATCCATAAATCCACAAATCCATTGATTTCTCTAATTCTGTAAATTAGAGAAAATATATTCATCTCCTTTTATTTGGTGATAAAGATAGATTTTCCCCAAATTTAATTAATCTACTTTGCATTCTTGAATGATTATGTGAAAAACCCAGACCCCTCAGCACAAATCATGTAATGGTACTTTAAGAGATAATGTGGGAAAAATTAGGCATGGATGAAACTGATATAATCTGAATTGTACTATGACTTCTTCTGGAAAGTTCAAAATCCATATTTAATTGCCTTCATTTTAAATTGAGTCTTGTAAGAAAACTATTTTGATAACCTGAGGGTTAGCACTAAAGAAGAACTAGAAGTGAAGAAGAGGCAAAACTTCCAGATGGTGTCTTAGCATCAGCGGATGAATCTTGTGGATATTGGAGGGATGATTTGTGATGACCCTGGAAAAGACCCTGATGCTGGGAAAGATGGAAAGCAGTAGGAGAAAGGGGTGGCAGAGGATGAGATAGCATCACCAAATCAATGGACATGAATTTGAGCAANATAAGAGACAGGGATATTGGAGGGATGATTTGTGATGACCCTGGAAAAGACCCTGATGCTGGGAAAGATGGAAAGCAGTAGGAGAAAGGGGTGGCAGAGGATGAGATAGCATCACCAAATCAATGGACATGAATCTGAGCAAACTCCGGGACATAGTGAAGGACAGGGGAGCTTGGCATGTTGCAGTCCAGGTCACAAAAAGTTGGACTTATTGACTCAACAACAACGCTGTGATGAACGGCCTCTAAAGGGATGAAAGCATGTTTTAGACACTTTTTTCTTACCCCTCCCCCACCTCCTACCACTGAATCAATGTTAGCACATAAAGGATGGTGGATCTCTTCTTCCTTCTATTTTGTCAGATAAGGTACAGAAAATGTTTAAACTCCAACATAGTTAAATCCTAGACACTGACTTGTCACAGTCATTATCAGTCTCCCAGATTAAAGAACAGCTGTTCAGATTCTCTTGGGTAGGACATGATGAGCCTTATTTCCTACTTCCTGTGGATCTTAGTTTGAACTGTTTCTGATTCTCTAGAACTTTAAGTAATCATCTACTCTTTAAAAGGAGACCAAAGCTCAATACTATTTTCTTGAGGACTTTGGATGACCATTTACTGCTTTCATCTTGGAAACAACTTTTATTTTGTTCCTAAATGTATCATTCTTACTATTACATGAAAAAGTTTACTTAATATACCTGTATTGGGTTGTTAGAAATAGCACAAAGTTGTTACTTCCCACATGAAACAAAGCCAAGTAAGAGTGTCACCTCTTTCTTAATTAAGAGTTTAATGCCTTCAATAATCCCATTTAGGTAGAAATCTATTTTCTAATGTAATTGACTCAGATTTCTGAAATTGGTTGCTTGGGCTCCAAAAAGAAAAAGTAAAGCTTGGATGAAAGAGAGGAGATAGCTTAAATTAAGGGTGAAACATCTTGAATAGGTTTTTATTTCCTCCTACCTACTTCTAGAAGTTGAGGTTTATGTGAAATTACAGGTCTAAAACAACTTTCAGCTCTGAATTCCTAGTTTTAAGTGTGTATATAGAGTAATTTCATCACTGAATCAGCTTAATTTCATTATTAATAAGATCTAAGAATCAGTTGTTTCTAATATCAGTGTACTAGATTGTTTAACCATCACAGGTCAATTTAATATGCATGTAAATCACCCTCTGCTGCTGCTACTGCTAAGTCGCTTCAGTCGTGTGCGACCCCATAGACGGCAGCCTACCAGGCTCCTCCATCCATGGGATTTTTTAGGCAAGAGTACTGGAGTGGGTTGCCATTGCCTTCTCCCTCAGATGTCACTAAAACGCAGGCTCGTACTGAGTAGGTCTGAGATTCTGACAAACTCGGTGGTAAGGCAGATGCTGCTGTCCTTGGACCTCACTTTGAGCATCTGGGGTATATACAATGCAACACATAATTGAATTTTATGACTTTGTATCTTTTCTCTATCATCTTTGATTCATGAGCAAACAACTTCTTAAGATAAAATAATGACTCCAGAGGTCAGGGGTTTCATTATAGGAAAAAAGCACACAAAAATTTTTCAAAGTAAGGAATTTGGACTTAGGATGGGATTTAATAATTTTTTCAATAATGGAAACAAGATAGTAAAATTGAAAACCTGGCATCTCTTTTAAATTAAGAAGTTTGAAAATGTGTCTAATTCCTAATGATTCATTTTGACTATACTGGATTCTTCAGTTCTCCTTGAGAAATGAATGTCAGCACTTAGAAACTCAGTGTCACTCAAAATCATTTTCCATTTTATGAATATTAGAGTGATTTTAAAACTAAATTTAATTTTAGAATATGTTTAAGAGTTTGAATATCAACTAAATATGCCACAGTTCAATGCCAGTTGAATTAAATCAATATACTTTTTTCCCCTTTTAATAAAATAAACATTTGAGGAAATAATAGGAACTCAAAAATTTGGAATTTCAATGAAAGAATGACATGTTATACATCCAATTTATAATTAAAGTATAGGCCAAAAAGCCTTTCAGATACAGTTTAGTCATTTAGGTACACTGTATGTATCCATGTGGAAATACATATAATGATAATAAATAACAATGAAAATTTACAGTTCTTTTAAAGCCGCAGATAGAATATTGTGCATTAGTANGTATCCTTGGTTCTACATCCTTTGATTCAACCAAGGATCATTCAGTGCTGCAGTATTTGCTGTTGAAAAAAATCTGTGTATAAATAGACCTGCTGTAATTCAAAGCTGTATTGTTCAAGTCGTCTGTGTCCAGGAGGATACACATCAAGCATATGCAAATACTACACCATTTTATGTATAAGACTTGGGTATTCAAGGATTTTGTATTCAACGGGGTCATGGAGCCAGTTCCCCCAGGATATACCCAGGGACTTTACAGATTACAGTCTGTCTCTTATACACATCTAGATGTGTATAAGAGACAGCCTTATATTTCCATGAAAAAAAAATGTTTGCTTTTTGAGAGAATACTTAAAAATTAATTTTGCATCAATTTGAGGGTACATTTAAAAAGATTTTGATTGTTTCAGTATTTAGAATCTAGTTAATGTGAATGTTTGTGATTAAATTAAATCACTCAACATTATAGGCATATAAATATATATTTAATAAGTTATGTAAATCTGTGTTCATTCCTCCTAATATATATTTTCAGTTTTTTATTGGGAGAAATGTTAGTTCTTATGTTATTAAATTCTGGTGGCTCCCCATGCTTCTGCTGTATTTCTGACTGATTCACAGCTACCTCAAGTTATTAACTGCAGTGGTGAATTACAGTAGTTTACTTAGGGCTTCCCTGGTGGCTCAGATGGTAAAGAATCTGCCTGCAGTGCAGGAAACCTGAGTTTGATCCCTGGGTTGGGAAGATCCCCTGGAGAAGGGAATGGCAACTCACTCCAATATTCTTGCCTGAAGAATTTCATGGACAGAGGAGCCTGTTGGGCTACACTCCATGGCGTCACAAAGAGTTAGACACAACTCTGAGCCACTAACACTTTCACTTTCTCTTCTTGTGTCATGTAATTTACATACATAATTTTATATACACCTCAGAATAATACTACATGTCAATCCTTCTTTCACAAACCCAGAGAAGTTAAGTAATTTATAGGGCTGTCACAGCAGCAACAATCAGATAAAAAGACATTGAGTTTTCTAATGTGTCTGCTCTGTCTTCAAAGATCATATTCTTATTCTTACATGCCTCCTATACTGCTGCTCCTGAAATGCCTTTAAATGTTTGTCTGTAAAGAATACAACTGTGACTCAGGTTGTTACCACCGAAGGACACAAAAAAGGATTCTTTTACAGTCTAACACTGAATAGTTGGTATGTTGTAATTATTGTACTTGTGATTTTCCCATTCTGTTAATCTAACAGTATTTTGTCCTTTTTTTTTTTTTTCATCCTGTGACCATCATAATCATTATTTAAAAAATTCTAATCCAAAGTCTGTAGATCATTAGAGGCAGTTGTGGGGTGCTGTTTCCAAGTCTCTGCCTGGGATATAAGTACTGTCAATTCTTGATGATTTTATTGTCTAGATTTTTTTCTTTACAATAATAAGAGTAATAAATGTTCAGCATGGAAACAACCCAAACATTATAAGTGTATAGATTCATCTCAAGTCTAATTTCTCAAATGAAACTACCCTACTACAACTACAACTCTACAGTTTCTTCTTCAACATGTTCTAAGGGTAAAGTACTTTGTTCTGCTCATTTGTAAAACCAAGTGTAAGCAGAGTGGCAAGAAGAAAGAATACAGACAGTCAGCTAGCCTGCTGTGTCCATGGATTCTATATCTGATCTAATCACAGAAAGTTCCAAAACAAAATTTGAATTTGCTGTGCTAGAAACTGTTTACATAGCATTTACATTGGAGAAGGAAATGGCAACCCACTCCAGTGTTCTTGCTGGGAGAATCCCAGGGACAGCGGAGCCTGGTAGGCTGCCGTCTATGGAGTCTCACAGAGTCAGACATGACTGAAGCAACTTAGCAGCAGCAGCAGGTCTTATAAGTAATTTGTGCTGTTGTACTTCGTTGCTCAGTCATGTCTGACTCTGCGACCCATGGGCTGTAGTCCACTAGACTCCTCTGTCCATGGGGATTCTCCAGGCAAGAATACTGGCGTGGGTTGCCATGCCCTCAACCAGGGCATCTTTTCCAACACAGGGATCAAACCCAGGTCTCCTGCATTGCAGGTGGAAACTTTACTATCTGAGCCACCAGGGAAGCCTGGTAAGAAAACTAGATAGAGATAATTTAAAGTACTATGGCCCTTGAACAACATGAGAGTTGGGGGCACTGTTGAAAATTTGCATATAATTTATCGTTCAGTTGTGTCCGACTCTTTGCGACCCCATGAATCACAGCACACCAGGCCTCCCTGTCCATCACTAGCTCCCGGAGTTCACTCAGACTCACGTCCATCGAGTCAGTGATGCCATCCAGCCATCTCATCCTCTGTCGTCCCCTTCTCCTCCTGCCCCAAATCCCTCCCAGCATCAGAGTCTTTTCCAATGAGTCAACTCTTCGCATGAGGTGGCCAAAGTACTGGAGTTTCAGCTTTAGCATCTTTCCTTCCAAAGAAATCCCAGGGCTGATCTCCTTCAGAATGGACTGGTTGGATCTCCTTGCAGTCCAAGGGACTCTCAAGAGTCTTCTCCAACACCACAGTTCAAAAGCATCAATTCTTCAGTGCTC
>SJYV01047921.1:169160-188144 GCA_006410875.1 Neotragus pygmaeus | reverse complement strand
GAGCACCGAAGAATTGATGCTTTTGAACTGTGGTGTTGGAGAAGACTCTTGAGAGTCCCTTGGACTGCAAGGAGATCCAACCAGTCCATCCTAAAAGAGATCAGCCCTGGGATTTCTTTGAAAGGACTGATACTAAAGCTGAAACTCCTGTACTTTGACCACCTCATGCAAAGAGTTGACTCACTGGAAAAGACTCTGATGCTGGGAGGGATTGGGGGCAGGAGGAGAACGGGACGACAGAGGATGAAATGGCTTGATGGCATCACTGACTTGACGGACGCGAGTCTGAGTGAACTCTGGGAGTTGGTGATGGACAGGGAGGCCTGGCGTGCTGTGATTCATGGGGTCACAAAGAGTCGGACACGACTGAGCAACTGAACTGAACTGGGTGCTTTTCAGTGTTCAGGTTAAATTAGAAATTGTATTAAACATTAGACCATAACAGTCTAACTTACATTTTTAACCACTTGTCATAAGTGTATAACTATTATACAACTTCACCTTCCAATATGTAAGATAAATAATAATATTCATCATAGTTGAAAGAAAGTTATTAATTAAGAATTCATCTGCACAGCTAATGAAATTACAAATATTTTTAGTGTTCTATTGTGATAGGAAAAAAAAACTGATAAAAAATAAAGACATATGGACTTGGGGTTTCCCTCGTGGCTCAGACAGTGGAGTCTGCTTGCAATGCTGGAGAACCAGGTTCAATACCTGGGTTGAGAAGATCCCCAGAGAAGGAAATGGCAACCCACTCCAGTATTCTTGCCTGGAAAATCCCATGATGGAGGAGCCTCGGGGGCTACAGTCCATGGGCTCACAAAGAGTCAGGCACAACTGAACAAGTCACACTTTTTCAAAGACATATGAATATCAATAATCGTGCAGTGATACAAATAATTTGCATAATATTTATTTCAGTTAAAATCACATGATTTTTAATGCAGTCAAATTTAATTTCTTCTGAATAGGGTTATGGTTTTAAAAACTGAGAAGTTAAACTTAGAAAAAACATTTTACACTTTAATTGCTTGCTTTTATAGAATTCACAAATTTCAAATTATCTTTAAATTGTCTTCCTGTAATAATATACACATAAAACACCAACTTGTATGCTAACAGTCAAAGCATTAAACCTGTATGTAAGTTTTTGTTTAAAAATATGAACTGCATAACAATACAGTCTATTAGTTGTAGAAGCACAGAATTAGAGCTAGAAGAACCCAAACAGGAAATCTTTTCCAACACCTTCATTTTAAAGATGAAGAAATTTGGTGTTGAAAAGGTGAGATAATCAGCATTTTTGTTATCCTTTTACTTGTCAGTGAGTCCATCCCACCCTCTATCAGAAAAAAAAAGGAAAAATCTTCTAAAACATTTATCATTGTTTTCTTCCCTCCCACCTCAATAAAATAATTCAGTTGTCACACTAGTTCAAGACCTATTGATTTTCAGCTTCTGTTATTACTAGACAAGCCAAAGGGACACAATAAGAAAGAGAATTATAAAATATTTAAAATAATTAGAAAAACAATAGGTTTTTAAACCAACCTCTGGATCATTAAAATAACCACTAGATCTAAATTCAAATACACTATTTTTGTCCTTCTATTTTGATTTTACTATTCCCTAGTTTTAAGGCTTCAATCAGCCAGTCAAAATTATATTGTACACTTAATACCTGCAAGCACTTCCCTAGACATGACAGGTGACCAAAGATATAAGAAATAATCCCAGTCCTTAAGTCATTTTCAGTAAATGACCCCAAATCATCTCTCTAAGACTTTCATAACTTTCTGGTATAAAACATGTGTGTGTGTTTGCTCAGGCATGTCCAACTCTTTGTGGTCCCAAGGACTATAGCCTGCCATGCTCCTCTGTCCATGAAATTTGCTTTTTTAAAATTTATTTATTTTTAATTGGAGGATAATTACTTTACAATATTGTGTTGGTTTCTGACATACATCAACATGAATCAGCCATCAGTTCGGTTCAGTTCAGTCGCTCGGTCGTGTCTGATTCTTTGTGACCCCAGCACGCCAGGCCTCCCTGTCCATCACCAACTCCCAGAGTTCACTCAGACTCGTGTCCATCGAGTCAGTGATGCCATCCAGCCATCTCATCCTTGGTCGTCCCCTTCTCCTCCTGCCCCCAATCCCTCCTAGCATCAGAGTCTTTTCCAATGAGTCAACTCTTCACATGAGGTGGCCAAAGTACTGGAATATCTCCTCCCTCGTGAACTTCCTCCCACCCCATCCCACGCGTCTAGATTGTCACAGAGCATTGGATTTGAGCTCCGTGTGTCAGACAGCAAATTCCTACTGGCTATCTAATTTTACGTATGGTAATATATATATTTCAATGCTACTCTCTGAATTCATCCCACTCTCTCCTTTCACCATTGTGTCCACAGTCTGTTCTTTATGTCTGTGTCTCCTCTGCAGACATGTAAGTAGGTTCATCAGTACCATCTTTCTAAATTCTGTATATATGTGTTCAGTTCAGTTCAGTCACTCGGTTGTGTCTGATTCTTTGTGACCTCATGGCCTTCAGCATGCCAGGCTTCCCTGTCCATCACCAACTCACAGAGCTTGCTCAAACTCATGTCCATCAAGGTGGTGATACTATCCAACCATCTCATCCTCTTCCCCTTCTCCTCCTGTCTTCAATCTTTTCCAGCATCAGGGTGTTTTCCAATGAGTCAGTTCTTCACATCAGATGGCCAAAATATTGGAGCTTCAGCATCAGTCTTTCTAGTTAATATTCAGGACTGATTTCCTTTAGGATTTACTGGTTTTATCTCCTGGCAGTCAAAATCCATATATATGTGTTAATGTACAATCTTTGTTTTTCTATCTGACTTACTTTACTCTGTATAATAGGCTCTAGGTTCATCCACCTCATTAGAACTGACTCAAACATGTTCTTTTTTATAGCTGAGTAATACTCCATTGTATATATGCATTACAACTTCTTTATCCATTCATCTGTTGATGGACATCTAGGTTGCTTCCATGTCCTAGCTGTTGTAAACAGTGTTGTGATGAACCTTGGGGTACACGTTTCTTTTTCAATTATGGTTTCCTCAGGGTATATGCCCAGTAGTGGGATTGCTGGGTCACATGGTAGTTTTATTCCTAGTTTTTAAGAAATCATCATACTGTTATCCACAGTGGCTATATCAATTTACATTCTCACCAACAGTGCAAAAGAGTTCTCTTATCTCCATACCCTCTCCAGTATTTATTGTTTATATATTTTTTTTATGATGGCCATTCTGATTAGTGTAGAATGTTATCTCATTGTAGTTTTTATTTCTATTTCTCTAATAATAAGTGATATTGAACATCTTTTCATGTGTTTATTAGCCATCTGTATGTCTTTTTTGGAGAAATGTCTGTTTAGGTCTTCTTCCCACTTTTTGATTGGGTCGTTTGCTTTCCTGGTATTGAGCTTCATGAGTTGCTTGTATATTTTAGAGATTAATCCTTTGTCAATTGTTTCATTTGCTACTATTTTCTCCCATTCTGAGGGTTGTCTTTTCACCTTATTTATAGTTTCCTTCACTGTGCAAAAGTTTTTAAGTTTAATTACATCTCATTTGTTTATTTTTGTTTTTATTTCCATTACTCTAGGGGGTGGGTCAGAGAGAACCTTACCGTGATTTATGTCAAAGAGTGATCTGCCTATGTTTTCCTCTAAGAGTTTTATAGTTTCTGTCCTTATGTTTAGGTCTTTAGTCCATTTTGAGTTTATTTTTGTGTATGGTGTCAGGAAGTACTCTAATTTAATTCTCTTACAAATATTTGTCCAATTTTCCCAGCACCACTTACTGAAGGGATTGTCTTTTCTCCATTGTATAGTCTTGCCTCCTTTGTCAAAGATGTCTATAGGTTCGTAGATTTATCTCTGGGTTTTCTACCTTGTTCATTGGTCTGTATTTCTATTTTTGTACCAGTACCACATTGTCTTGATGATTCTGACTTTGTAGTATAGTCTGAAGTTAGGAAGGTTGATTCCTCCAACTCCATTCTTTCTTTCTCAAGATTGCTTTAGATATTCGGTGTCTTTTGTGTTTTCAAACAAATTGAAAAATTATTGTTCTAGTTCTGTGAAAAATACCTTTGGTAGTTTGACAGGGATTGCATTGAATTCATAAATTGCTTTGGGTAGTATAGCCATTTTCACAATATTGATTCTTCTAATCAAAGAATATGACATATCTCTCCACATGTTTGTGTCATCTTTGTTATCAATGTTTTATAGATTTCTGCATACAAGTCTTTTGTCTCTTTAGATAGATTTATTCCTGGGTACTTTACTCTTTTGTTGCATGGTGAATGGGATTGTTTCTTTAATTTCTCTTTCTGATTTTTCATTGTTAGTGTATAAGAATGCTAGTGATTTCTATGTATTAATTTTATATCTTGTGACTTTACTATATTCATTGATTATCTAGTAATCTTCTGGTGGCATCCTTAGGGTTTTCTATATATAGTATCATGTCATCTGCAAACAGTGACAGTTTTACTTCATCTTTTCCAACCTGGATTCCTTTTCTTTTTCTCTGGTTGCTGTGGCTAGGACTTGCAAAACTATGCTGAATAATAGTGGTGAGAGTGGGCAGCCTTGCCTTGTTCTGATTTTAGAGGAAATGCTTTCAGTTTTTCACCACCGAGAATATTGTTTGCTGTGGGTTTGTTGGATATGGCCTTTATTATGCTGAGGTATGTTCTTCTATGCCTACTTTCTGGAGAGTTTTTATCATAAATGGGTGTTGAATTTTGTCAAAAGCTTTCTCTGCATCTGAGATGATCATATATGGTTTTTATCTTTCAATTTGTTAATATGGTGTATCACACTGATTGATTTCCATATACTGAAAATCTTTGCATCTCTGGGATAAAGCCCACTTGTCATGATATATGATCTTTTTAATGTGTTGTTGGATTCTCTTTGGTAGAATTTTGTTGAGGATTTTTGCATGTATGTTCATCAGTGAATTTGGCCTGTTATTTTCATTTTTTGTGGCATCTTTGTCTGGGTATATCAGGGTGATGGTGGCCTCATAGAATGAGTTTGGGAATTTCCTTGGAATTTTCCAGGCAAGAATACTGGAGTAGGTTGCCATTTCCTACTCTAGGGGATCTTTCCAACCCACAGATCAAACCCATGCCTCTTGCATCTCTGGTACTGATAGGTAGATTCTTTACCATTAGCACTATCTCTTCTCTTAAAAACAATACCTACTCTACTCCTGTATTTCTGCATGTCCATAACTCTCATCATACCTGACTTCCCACCTAAAATGTTTCTTTATCCTTTATAAAAAAACTTCAAGACTTCATCAGTCAGTCAGTCAGTCAGTTCAGTCATTCAGTCGTGTCCGACTCTTTGCGACCTCATGAATCGCAGCACGCCAGGCCTCCCTGTCCATCACCAACTCCCGGAGTTCACTTAGACTCACGTCCATTGAGTCGGTGATGCCATCCAGCCATCTCATCCTCGGTCGTCCCCTTCTCCTCCTGCCCCCAATCCCTCCCAGCATCAGAGTCTTTTCATCTATCAATCTACCCCTAAAGTTTCCTTTGATCCCATTTTTGGCATTTATCATACACTGGCTTACATTCTAATTCACATACTGACCTTAGTTTCCAGTCAGATTATAATCTCCTTGACACAGGGAAAAATGTATACTTCTCTGTAAACCCATAAGTACTCCCCATCTTTTATACTCCATAGCACACAGATAAAATATTGATATACAGGAGGAAACTCTGAAGGATGACAAAGCTAGAGGCCCTTGGCCCATGGCTCCAGCCATCCCAAACTCTGTTGACACCCTTGAAAGGTGTCAGGAATAAGGGATAAAAACCTTGAAACATTTGTAAACCAAAGCACAAACTCTGCCATATGGTACACTAGTTGGGAAGCTGTGCCTGACCATACTTATCATGGTTCTAGGCTACCGAAGGTATTCAACAAATACTTTCTGAATTAACATAATAATAGCATATGGAACACATTGTTTGCATGGGGTGATAACATGAGCAAAATAGGTGGCAGGTTTCAACTAAACACAAAATGACAAATGTTAATTTGATAAACCAAAGACTCCAAGTTATCAATGCTTCATTTGCAAAATTAGTGAACAAATCATACTATAGTAAGAGAAATGTGTTTTAAAAGTACCTCAGAGATATATCAAGTTTAAAAGATAAAGTAATCCAGGTGGCTCGGTGGTAAAGAATCTGCCTGCCAACGCAGGAGTGCAGGTTCCATCCCTGGGTCAGAAGATCTCCTGGAGAAGGAAATGGAACCCACTCCAGTATTCTTGCCTGGGAAATCCTATGGACAGAGGAGCCTGGTGGCTATAGGCCATGGGGGTCACACAAGAGTCAGACATGACTTAGTAACTAAAAAACAATGATCCATAAATAGCTACTATTGGGTTGAACTGTGGCTCCCCCCAAAAGACAGGAAGTCCTAAACCTCAGTATCTCAGAATGCAATTTTAGTTGAACACAGTTAGAAATAAAAATTAATTAAATGAAGATGAACTCCAGTCTGGAGTAGAATGGGCTCCTAATCAGATATTATTGTTTTCCTTACCAGTAGAGAGCCATGTGAAGACCCAGAGACACAGGGAGAGTACCACAGGATGATAAAGCCAGAAATTGGGGCCACATTTAGCAATTTATATAGTTTAGGATCTAGGCTAGAACAACCAAGTCTTTTCTCCTCAGAGTCTGGCCAAAAGAAGCCCACTTTTTCCACCAGGTCAGTATAAAGAAAATTTAAAACAGAGAAATCCTAAGTATGTTCCTTACTGTCCATAATCTAAATCAGACAGTAATTTAGATAACTAAATTTAACTAAACAACTAAATTTAACTAGGTTAGATTGATGTAAATTGATTGATGTAAAGGATAAAATTCTTTATAGCAGCTGAATGGTTAGCAAAAATATATGGATATTAGTTCTGGTAATCATAATAATTATTTATTACCATTCCAATTTCTCCTACTTAAGTTAAAATTTAAAGAGAACGTAATAAAGAGAGTCCCCTAGACTGCAAGGAGATCCAACCAGTCCATTCTAAAGGAGATCAATCCTGGTTGTTCTTAGGAAGGAATGATGCTAAAGCTGAAACTCCAATACTTAGACCACCTCATGTGAAGAGTTGACTCTTTGGAAAAGACTCTGATGCTGGGAGGGATTGGGGGCAGGAGGAAAAGGGGATGACAGAGGATGAGATGGCTGGATGACATCACTGACTCAATGGACGTGAGTCTGAGTGAACTCCGGGAGTTGGTGATGGACAGGGAGGCCTGGCATGCTGCAATTCATGGGCTCACAAAGAGTCAGACACGACTGAGCGACTGAACTGAAATGAACTGAATAAAGAGATACAGAAATAGATAAACAGAGAGTCTTGATTATAGCACTCCAAACACAATTCTACTTCTTTTATTTAAGTTTAATTGTATTTCCATCTTCTATTTTAAGTAGGATCTCATGCATTCATTTTTCTTGTAACAATAAATGTCCAATGTAAGATGGTATTTATCAACTGCTCACTGAAACAAAGGTACTGTATTAAAGCTTACACAAATGATTGATCCTGATTAGAGAAATATATATAATAGCTAGTTTTACAATCAAGATTACAGATAAAGGACCAAGTATCAAAAAGCTCTTTTTGTTATTCCTCTAAAAAATACTACATAGAACCTCTATGAATAAATCCAAATGATCGAAAATGAATAAGTCACACACCTTGCATGGCCAATAGTGCCCCCAAAATGGCTTTAATTCTTTATCTCCCCAAATATAGCTACTTCCTTCCAGGCAGAGTTCAGAACTTGAGACTACTATTCCATAAATTTTATTCACAAACGACTTTTCATGGTCTCATTCCCCATATTATAAATTGAATTTTCACAACTAAAATTTACAGCAGGGCAACAGAGTGTAGAGTAGTCTTTTCACAGCAAGATCGTCCCAATAATTCCTACTCTGTGCAATTTCAGTTAAAGCTGCTAACCATAGACTATAATTAATATTCAAGATTTACTACACTTCTCTATAAAGTGTAAACACAAACTGGTATTTCTGAAGTATGTGGATTCTTTTGCATTCATACAGTTGAACTATCCATTGCACACTTCAAGTTCTGCACACAGACACTGAGCACTGAAGGAAACAGGAAACATTATGCTAACATGACTATAGTATTGATGAATAAAAAAACATAACCCCAAGGCTAAGCTGCCAAATAAGTAGTGAATTAATTTCTGTAAAGTACTCCAATATTACAAAGGTGTGTTGAAAGGTGTCTGCTCATGTTTCAAATTAAACGCACTGCTGGTCAGCATTAGCACCTCAGCTTTGAACACCAGCCATTTGCCTATAACACTTCAGGGGCTAGGAAAAACGGATTTGCCGTTCACACTGGAATAATTAGAACATGTCAGGAAGAATTAATTTCCTCATTTTTCAAAAGGATACACAGAAATTACCATGTTATTATATGACAGGGTCCCTTGGAGAATTATATTAAATTTAATTTCTAGCGCAGCCCACACAACAAATTAAAGTCATAAATAAGATGGAAAGAAGCGGGACGCAGAGCATATGTTTATGGCAATGAGTGAAGCCAAGGGACCAGAAACAACTATCTTCATTTCATTTTATTTAAATCAGCCAGACACTGTGTATCTGAATGACAGCACTTGTTAATGGTGCTGAGATTATAGGCTCCTTAATTTTAGAAAACAGAAGCAGTCAGTCAATGTCTGAAATAGTACATTTCCTACAATGCAAAAATTAGTATAAATTTACTTCCCTTTCAAGTCCATTTCTTTTTGCCCTGCAGCAAGTTTAACAAAGATAAATTTATTTTTAATAATACTGTTTCTCTATTTGTCTTCCCTTTGGGTAATTTTCTTGGGTCAAAAAAAATGAGAAAAGTAAAACAATTTACCAACATAATGTTTGTCCAAAATACAGCTTCCTGCTCCATAGTGTAAATCCATCTACCAATTCAGAGCTGAGAGAAACATTTCTCTAAAGAAAATTTTGTTTTTTATATTAAATTGTAAATGTCTTTCTTACACTGCCTATCAAATTGGAGTGAAACTGCTAAGGACTTGTTCAAACACCCTAAAAGCACTAGACTTTTAACTATTAAGCCCAGATATGTGTATGGAACAGGAAGGGTTATAGAGCCCACTAATAATACAGCCACTATGCATGGCATGGCCGGAGACTCCTCGGCTACCTCCCGCTCCTGCTTAAGAGTCTCCCATCTAGTATCACCTCTCCTTTTCAGCTTCACTAGCCATGGGCAGTCAAGAAAAGATTCTCACCAAGCTTGTATCTTCCACTTGAAATCAGCCTAAACCCAGTATAGAAACACTAATAAAACTTTAATAAATGTATTATAAAATATTAATGATATTATCGATTCCCTATCTTTTTCTTGTACATATGTATACTTTTATTTGTTATTTAAGCTATGGGTAAAATAACCAGACTAGAAGCAAGTACATATGACTCTCTTAATTTTTTCCTGTATACCATAAAAAAGACACAAGGTGTCCTATAGAAATTACATTCTTTGAGAAGTCAGCACCTTCTCTAACATTTAAGGCTAGAATTTTAGACTTACCAGAAATCCAAATGCTTCAGACACCAGTCATCAAAACAATTTATACTGTTATTTACCCATTCAAAATTTCTTTAAAATGCTAACTATATTGTCTTTCAACATAATGCTCCATGAACAGCAAATACACACACACAGAAAAAAAAAAAAAAAGATNAACAATTTATACTGTTATTTACCCATTCAAAATTTCTTTAAAATGCTAACTATATTGTCTTTCAACATAATGCTCCATGAACAGCAAATACACACACAAAAAAAAAAAAAAAAAAGATACGAAGTGATGTTTAGAAAACTACTTAAAATTGCTAACTCAAAAGCAATGAAAAAAGTTGGCATGAGAATCATTGATAATTTAGCTAACTTTTCTCCTTCCAACACAGACTGAATCTCCACATATTCACCTACAGATTCTAAATCATAAATATTAAGATTACTCATAGGCACAGAAAACTGTTGGCATTTTATCATGCTTAATAACTGAAGACATTCTTAAGGTGAAAAAGGAGTTTGTACACTTTAAGAAATGACTGTCATGAAACTGAGCACTCCCTTGGGTGCAACAAACTTTAAATAATTTGTGAATCAATTAACTGGCGACTCTCTTCATAACACAGATTTCACACTCCCAGGTCACTGCATTATCAGCCTGATACGAATCATAACATTTTGGAGAAAAGTTCATAATTGAAATCATTAATTAATTTAACAGGACTTTTAGTTATGCATTGCATTAAACAGCTGTAAAGGAGCAGAGATTAATTAGTTGTTTCTCTGACAATTTTCACTGCTGCTATTACTTGGTAGAAAACTTTTCAACTTGTAAAGCACATCATGCTCTCTATAATCTGGCAGTGACCTATTGAAGCAATTTAAAGCTAAAAGAACTGTAATTTCTCTAAAGCGAAGCTTGGAAGCTCTGAGATGTTTCTCTGAAAGAAAAAAAAAATTTTAATGATAAACATTGTTAAAGCCTGACCTTCTCCTTATGCGAAAACGAAACTCGCATCTAGAATAAAGTCTTGAAAGTGTGTATCATAAGTAGCTCACAGAAATGAGGAAACCAAAGACACACTCAGTTTATGTTTTCCTAAAACTAGAGAGATGATGTGTATTCACATATTTTGCATATTCTTTTTCTCTTAAAAATGGAAATAAAAACTATTAATCATAAATAAAGTGCATTTATGTTAGCACTCAGTGTTTTTACTTCTTAGAATTGAGAATCATTTGACTGACCTACAAGCTGTGTAGCAAATTAACTGACTTAAAATATGGGTAAGTTCAAAAAGCAACTAAAAAATGANACTATTAATCATAAATAAAGTGCATTTATGTTAGCACTCAGTGTTTTTACTTCTTAGAATTGAGAATCATTTGACTGACCTACAAGCTGTGTAGCAAATTAACTGACTTAAAATATGGGTAAGTTCAAAAAGCAACTAAAAAATGACCATTTTAAGGAAAGGTGACTAGCAATTTTTTTTCACTCCATCACTCCAAATTCCTTTCATAGCACATCACACTCTGCACAACTTCACCATTTTAATAGCTTAATATCTCATTTGCTATATAAAAGGTACTAAAAGATACTATCATGGAGATTCTAATGAAATGAGTACTTTTCTAGAAAAATGCCCATCTTACTGAAATTAATTAGTTGAAATAAAATATTTTCCAGGTTATATAGGGAAATAATCAATTGTACCACCCAACAATATTTTCACCCTAATCCTTTTCCTACCTGCTTTGTTCCACATGTGGCAATGACATTAAATTCTTACAATTATTAAAACATATCAGGCCCTTTCATGTCTAGGTGCTTTTACAAATGCTATACCCTCAACCTAGAATATTCTTCCTATTTCCACATCCCTTCTAAGTAACTCCCTATTATGCCTTTAAGAAGCAGCTCAAATGATAGCCCATTTGATGAAGNTACAATTATTAAAACATATCAGGCCCTTTCATGTCTAGGTGCTTTTACAAATGCTATACCCTCAACCTAGAATATTCTTCCTATTTCCACATCCCTTCTAAGTAACTCCCTATTATGCCTTTAAGAAGCAGCTCAAATGATAGCCCATTTGATGAAGCCTTCCCCCAACTCTCCCTGGCAAATTTCAAATTTTTGTGTATCTTATTTCATTTATATCTAAATTTTAAGTCTAATATGTTATTATAATTTCTCTCTTTACCTGTCTCTTTGTTAGATTTTCAAACTACTTAACAGCTGGGCTTTGGCGCTATTCACATTTAAATCTCAAACATATCTATCTGGGACATATTAAGCCCTCAGTAAATGTCTGTTGATTAAAAAAAGAATGAATAAATGAACATGCACATATTTATTTCTACATTTCATTTAAATAATATTTATTGTCTGTTATAAACTTGATGAAGTTTCCAAGAGTTTTTTAAGTTAAAAAAAGATAGCTTCTCTATGTTTTTTAACATTTAACCTCATCTATTTTTCAGTACTTTTTAGTATTTAAAGATTGTTAATTATCTAGTAAACTTGAAGTGAGACAGCAAGAAGGAAACACTAAAAGATATTTCATTTTAGGATATCATTTGTCATCAAAGACCATTTCTATCAAAAGCTGCCTTGGCGAGAAGTCAATTAAATGAACATGTTAAAAAATAGTTTATGCCTGTGGTTCTACCAAGACTCCCTTATCTAGACAATACACATGAAAGTAAATAGGAACAAGACGTGTTGCCTCACTTGAGCAGAATGAATCTTTCTTTCTGAGATAGCCTATTATAAAGTCACACTAATTACAGAGCCATTTCCTCTTTTAGATGTATTATTTCCAATAATTCACTGCGGCAGTGAGGTAAATGGTAACAATTATCTCATCATTCACTTTTCTCACTTGTATCTTTATATCTCACTTATTTCTCATTTCAGCCCATTCTAACGACAAGAATAAGTTGGCATTTTTCTTAGAGTGTTGTCCTTTAAATAAGATCTGGTAATTTTGCTTTTACAGTGGGCTTGTTTACTGATTCCAAATAGTTTATCTAAATGTAATTGACACCTGAGAGTTGTTGTAAGAATTAAATGAGATAATATATGTAAGTACTCAATAACTGTTAACTTCTCTTTCATCTCTCTTCCTCTAAAACACATATGATCCAGAGAACACACCCTAAAGCAGACTGTTGTCATGGAACCATGCTGGTGTTGTGTGCAAAGTTGGCTTCCACTCTGCAGATATTTAATGGAACTATTTAATAAGAGGTTAAGGATAGTTAAAAAGAAGTAGTATCTGTCTTTGTTAGAAATAGCTGAATGGACAAACAGAGAAATTAAGAGTAATATAGTGGGGATGAAATCTCCTTAAGTAAAAAATATAGATTGTTAGTAAAATGTCCACTTTCTCTCTGCCAATTACTCCTTTCAACCAAAGAGGCTGATCAAAGTTAGATTCAAAGCCCAAAGCACAGAATAAAACAAAGTTAACTTACACATAGGAACCAAATTCATATGTACTACATTGGCCCAATCATAAAAGTCCATTTATTTTAGTTAACTCAAAAGCTACTGGAACCATTGGTGCTTTGGGAGGGTTATATCTTGACAGTATGTTGTTGTGTTTAGTCACTAAGTCATGTCCAACTCTGCAACTCCATGCACTGCAGCATGCCAGGCTTCCCTGTCCTTCACTATCTCCCAGAATTTGTTCAAATTCATGTCCACTGAGTTGGTAATGCTATCTAACCATCTTATCTTCTGTCACCCTCTTCTCCTTTTGCCTTCAATCTTTCCCAACATCAGAGTCTTTTCCAATGAGTCAGCTCTTTGCACCAAATGGCCAAAGTGTTAGAGTTTCAACAACAGCTTTTCCAGTGAATACACAGGGTTGATTTCCTTTAGGACTGACTGGTTTGATCTTCTTGCAATCCAAGAGTCTTCTCCAGCACCACAATTCAAAAGCATCAATTCTTTGGCACTCAGCCTTCTTTATGGTCCANAGAGTTTCAACAACAGCTTTTCCAGTGAATACACAGGGTTGATTTCCTTTAGGACTGACTGGTTTGATCTTCTTGCAATCCAAGAGTCTTCTCCAGCACCACAATTCAAAAGCATCAATTCTTTGGCACTCAGCCTTCTTTATGGTCCAACTCTCACATCCATACGTGACTACTGGAAAAACCGTAGCTCTGACTACATGGACCTTTGCTGGCAAAGTGATGACTTTGCTTTTTAATATGCTGTTTGTCATAGCTTTAAATGACAGAATTTACATGACCCTAAGATCCAGAAGAATCCTGAATCAAGAATAGACTCCATAGCTAAAGTTATACAAGCTTGGATTCTACCTTAAGATTCAAATTTAAATGAATAAATAAAACAATACAAGAGTAACATTATATCTATTACTTTAGAGTCAATAAATCAGGGAAACTGTAATATACTCTGCAAATTCTGACCCAACCAATATTGAATTATTACTCTCCTTTGTTGTTGTTGAATTGCTAAGTCATGTCCAACTCTTTGTGACTCCATGAACTGAAGTATGCCAGGCCTTCCTTTGCCTCTCCTCTAATCTGAATACACACACACACACACACACACACACACACACATGCTTTATTACTTGTTCTACATCTCACTCTACCAACACACTCAAAATTGCCCCATGATTTGTATATTTGTGAATTTGCCCAAAATGTTTGCAGCCAGCATCAGTGAGGGTTTTTACATCCTCACTTGTAAACCAAATCTGTTTACTCACAGAAGTAGTTTAGAGTTTTATGAGCATATCTCAATCATGTACCTATTACCAATCATGTTCTTATTACACTCCGCCATTAATGAAAGTACTCCTTAACTTTCTCTGGACCGAAGAATGTTGTTATTGTAGTATCTTTAAAACCAAGTTCATCTTATTCCACTTTGTCTGAGTACCCTTAGAATACTGACCTTGAGTTAGTCAGGATTCTGACCTTGTTGAGAATGCTATCTAACCATCTTATCCTCTGCCACCCTCTTCTTTTGCCTTCAATCTTTCCCAGCGTCAGGGTCTTTTCTAGTGAGTCGGCTCTTCACATCAACTGGCCAAAGTATTAGTTTCAGTAATTCTTCTAATGAATATTCAGGATTGACTGGTTTGATCTTCTTGCAAGGAAGAATTAAGATCTTCTTGCAAGGACAGGGAAGTCTGGCCTGCTGCAGTGCATGGGGTCACAAAGAGTCAGACACGACTTAGCTACTGAACACAACATGCTGTCAAGATATCCAAAGCACCAATGGTTTGAAGTGAGTCTTAGAATCCTGACCTTGAGTTCAATGAAGCTTACATCTAGCACACCTGCCTATTTTCAAATTCTCCTCTGGGATAGTATCACATAGCAATTACATATTGAACAAGTCCATCTCCTTGTATAAAAGTGTGTCTACTAAGGTTCATTTTTAGTGAGTGTAGCAGAAGTATCTGGGTCAATGCCAATTTTTAGTATGGAATCTTTGATTTTCTCTTTAAGTGACTATAGACATATGACTATAGACATATCTTACTTCCAAGAAGATACAAAGTAGGAAGCAAAATGTCAACACTTTCCAAAAGTAAGACAATAGATTTCTTCTGAAAGCATGTGTTTGGTTTATGAGAGAGACAGATGCAAGTAGGTAGAAAGGATG
Source organism: Neotragus pygmaeus (assembly GCA_006410875.1). NCBI lineage: Eukaryota > Metazoa > Chordata > Mammalia > Artiodactyla > Bovidae > Neotragus > Neotragus pygmaeus. The sequence goes on along the minus strand of SJYV01047921.1, from coordinate 172,818 downwards.
TTATTTTTCCAGATTGTCATTTTAATAAACAGAAACAAGTTCCATTTGCACCTTACCTAGGAGATTCAAGAATCTAAGAGAATGAAGGTGATTATAAAGATTGCATATAAGAATGCAAAATGAAAGAAGTGGCAGAGGAGACAAAAGAGTAGAGAGAAGAGTAGCAGGATAGAGAGAAGGGGACAAGAGGAAAATCACAGGAGAGAAGGGAGATAGCAGAGAAGAGAAAAAGAGATGAAGGGATGAAAGAAACTGTCTAGTATGAAACCTAGGAATTGTGGCAGGAATTGGGACAGAGGGGAAAGGTCATAAAGATCAACTGTACTCATTATTTTCTTTCTAAAAATATTTTTCTTTTCACAGAGAGTGATTGGAAAAAAATGAGGTAAGTCAATTACCTTCACAAATACTCATATTTTTTGACTTAATTTGTTTCATGGAGCTGATAATCCCACACCTTGCTAAAGAATTTCAGTGGCCACATGTCTGCATAGTGAAAGTGATCCCAAACAATTTTTCCAATGTATTACACATATAACAAGTTTTTCTTCAAAACCAGCATGATGGTCACTTTTTCCTCTGTTTTTCTCTTTGACAAACATAGTTATTATAGAAAATGAAAGGAAAATTCCACTCTTTACTNACCTTCTGCCATAAGGGTGGTGTCATCTGCATATCTGAGGTTATTGACATTTCTCCCGGCAATCTTGATTCCAGCTTGTGTTTCTTCCTGTCCAGCATTTCTCATGATGTACTCTGCATAGAAATTAAATAAGCAGGGTGACAATATACAGCCTTGACGTACTCCTTTTTCTATTTGGAACCAATAGGAAAAGCAACTGGTTGGGTTACTTACATGTTATTGATCTATTTGTTATTTACCTATCCCTCTACCCATCCATCCATCCATCTAACTGCCCATCCATTCATTCATCCATTCATCTATTTATCATCTCTCTATATTGGCCTCCATTTCTCAAGTTCTCACCACCGTTCTCATTTCTCCCTCTACCACAAACAGTCATATGAATGTGTTTGATGGTATTCTTTTGTTTTCCTGTGTCCTTGTATTAGTTTACATATGCTAATTTATACAAGCATCATCATATTAGATAGCTCTTTCTACTTTCTTTTTATCATGATGACCCATTGTTTCTAAGACCTACCCAGGTAGCTGGGTCAACATCTAGTTCTTTGTTTCTGATGGCTGCAGAACCATGTTGGCAGCTACTGTGCTTTCTTTACCGTCTAGTGAGAGACCCCATGATTCCCTCTTACCCACACAAACAACATGATGATAAACATCATGGAGTGTGCCCCCCAGTGTGTGAGAATATTTTTAATAATTATATTCAGGAACAGTACTGTTTGTCTTGGTGAATGTTTAATTAGCTAAATATTACCAGGCTGTTTCCAGAATGTCTGCATCAGTCTGTGTTTAAATCAACAAGCACATAAAGATTATGATGTACCCATATACCAATAATAATGATATTCTCCAGCTTTCCAATTGTAATCAGTCTAACGAGTTTCTTGAACTTTTTCATGCCGTCGTGTCAAAGTGAATGGTAAAAACATATTCTTGGGAAGCAAAACGAGGTGATAAAGGCCAGTTTTCTATTCCTTTTTAAAACATTTGACACATGCTGGTTGCTATAGTACTAGAAGCAAGAAATTCACTAGCATCATATTTTAGAAGAACCACAGGCTAGAGCATAAAATATAGGCAATACAAGGAAATACACTGAGGATGTGTTGCAGCCACTAGTCACTTCTGCATCTCAGCCTAGCTAGTGAAGGGATGTAATCTTTGTTTAATACTCATAGGAAGCCTATTTTTGGTTTGGGCTGGTCTTGGGGACCTGAATGTTCCCCAGGAATCAGTCATTTCTAAATGAATCTCAAAAGCAATAAAATGTTTATAATCTACTTCTGCTTTCTTTTGGAGAAGGAAATGGCAACCCACTCCAGTAATCTTGCCTGGAAAATTCCATGGACAGATGAACCTGACAGGTTACAGTCCATGGGGTTGCAAAGAGTCGGACACAACTGAGTGACTAACACTCTGCTTTCGTACATTCTTTAGAAGTCTGCTCCAGTAGGTCTTAATAGCATAACTCAGAAAAGATTGCCTAGGACGACAGTGCTAGCATGAGTCAAAGGGAACAAATAGGATGCTCAAGCCAGATGGGCAAGGGGGACTGACCTCAATATCAATATCTCTCAGGCACTGAAAGAGTGGCCAGTGTATAAACAAGAGTGTCTGATGGTTGAGGTGTGACTAGAATCCCCCAGTGATGGCCATTCCAGAAGTAATGGGGATGGTATTTTCTTGGGAGATCTTTCTGTTTGGGAGGAAACTATAATCATTGATCAAAGGTATGAAAAATAAGATCTAGAACCATATAATAAAGGACTGCAAGAGCCAAGCAGGGTTTAGGGAGTTAGTCAATTGGACTATGGCTTGGAGGGCCTGGAATTGAGGTCAGGTCTGGTTATTTAATCTGAGCATAGTCTTCTCTGAGATAGTCTTAGAGAAGACCTGGGACCGAATGGCCATTTGAGGACTCAGAGCCCACTCCAGATTCCAAATTTATGAACATGAAGATTTGCCAAATTAGACATCACTGGCAGGTGGAGCCAAGTTTTATTCTCTCTGGCTGAAAGCCTGGATGGAGTTGAATATGCTGTTCAAACTCCCATTGCCTAGAAGTNTGAGGACTCAGAGCCCACTCCAGATTCCAAATTTATGAACATGAAGATTTGCCAAATTAGACATCACTGGCAGGTGGAGCCAAGTTTTATTCTCTCTGGCTGAAAGCCTGGATGGAGTTGAATATGCTGTTCAAACTCCCATTGCCTAGAAGTAAAGTGAAAGTGAAGTCGCTCAGTCGTGTCCGACTCTTTGTGACCCCGTGGACTGTAGCCTACCAGGCTTCTCTGTCCATGGGATTCTCCAGGTAAGAATACTGGAGTGGATTACCATTTCCTTCTCCAGGGGATCTTGCCGACCCAGGGATTGAACCCGGGTCTCCTGCATTGGAGGCAGACACTTTAAATTCTGACCCACCAGAGAATCTAAGTTCTGGATCCAGTGTAAAAATGGGCTCTCACACCCTAGAGTCTGTATTCCTAATTTAGCTCTGGAATTCATTGGAAATAGATTTCAAGATCTTACCATTTCCCAATGGTCATCCATGCACTTTTCCCCCTTCTGATACTTTGACCTGTTTTTCTCTCAACAAAGTCTCTCTAGTTTATACCAGCATATGTGGACTTTTCTTCCAAGAGTCAATAGAAACTCAAAAGGAAGAGGTAAATCTGAAGCCAGATGAATAGTAAGAGGAAAGTGGGGTGGCTGTAACCCTAATGTATGTCCTCATGGAATACGCTTTTGTCATGGTCTTTGGGTCTCAAGGAAAGAGCTGGTTGGAGATTGAGTGACTTCACATTACATTTTGGCAGAGTCTCAGCATATGCGAAGAAGGCTGAGCACCGAAGAATTGATGCTTTTGAAGTGTGGTGTTGGAGAAGATTCTTGAGAGTCCCTTAGACTGCAAGGAGATCCAACCAATCCATTCTGAAGGAGATCAGCCCTGGGATTTCTTTGGAAGGAATGATGCTAAAGCTGAAACTCCAGTACTTTGGCCACCTCATG
>SJYV01047921.1:136669-169145 GCA_006410875.1 Neotragus pygmaeus | reverse complement strand
TCCCTTGGACTGCAAGGAGATCCAACCAGTCCATTCTGAAGGAGATCAGCCCTGGGATTTCTTTGGAAGGAATGATGCTAAAGCTGAAACTCCAGTACTTTGGCCACCTCATGCGAAGAGTTGACTCATTGGAAAAGACTCTGATGCTGGGAGGGATTTGGGGCAGGAGGAGAAGGGGACGACAGAGGATGAGATGGCTGGATGGCATCACTGACTCGATGAACATGAGTCTGAGTGAACTCCGGTAGTTGGTGATGGACAGGGAGGCCTGGCATGCTGCAATTCATGGGGTTGCAAAGAGTCGGACACGACTGAGCGACTGAACTGAACTGAACTGATGACAGTTCTTGGGCTTCCCTGGTGGCTCAGTCAGTAAAGAATCTGCCTGCAATGCAGGAGTCCTGGGTTTGATTCCTGAGTTGGGAAGATCCCCTGGAGAATAGAATGACTACCCACTCCAGTTTTCTTGCCTGGAGAATTCCATGGACAGAGGAGCCTGGCAGGCTACAGTCAATGGGATCACAGAGTGGACACTACAGAGCGACCTGCACGTTCACTTTTCATGGCAGTTCTCAAATATTCAGTCCTAAAACATGTTTTTTTTCTTAAGAATTACTGAAAATCACAAAAAAGCTCTTGTTTTTGTCAGTTACCTATTGATAATCCTACCACAAAACTAGAAAATTTTAAGAAATATTTAGTTAAATAAGTCACTTCATACTAACATGGAATGTTTTAATATTAATAAAATATTACATAAAATCTAAATTAAAATTTTTAATTAAAAATTTAAAAATAAAAACCTACTGTTTTAATAAAGAAATATTTTCTAAAACACAATATTAATAATTAGATGAATGACACTGTTTCATATTTTTGCACATCACCTTAATGTCTGGATTGATGAAAGATATTTGGATTCTCATATATGTTTCTAGATTTGATATGCTGTTTCTAGATTTGATATGCTTTGATAATGTAGTTTTGATTGAAATATGAGAAGATAATTTGACCTCATCTAGATGTGTAGATATGCTGTTGGAAATATCTTTTTCTTTTTTCTCTATTCTTTTATGTAATTGTGGATATTCTCATTTGATATTGTTGTTGTTGTACATTCAAGCTTTTCAAGTAGCCGTTTCTTAAAATTTGGTTGTAATGTGGATCTGAAACTGTATCAATGAACTTCTGGTTTATTTATTATGTTAAAATCCATTGGCTATCATGTACTTTGAATGAATTCTGTAACATCTGCATTGGTTATTTGGAAAACATTGATTTTCTAATTTTGAAAATTTTAATTTTGCAAATATAAGTACATTTCATTATACAATATCAAAAATATCACATTTGTATTTAGTAGCGCCTCCAATTTTATTCAAAATGTTTTTAGCTACCAGGAAACTGATAAGCTCAGAGCAGAGGATACAAGTTTTCCGAAATTTTAGCTTTCGCTTAAAAATTTGAATAATTGTTTTACTGAAGGGACAACTAAGTGACCAACTTGCTCCACTATGCCCTGTACTTTTGCCATTTTTTCAGTGAGAATAGCTGTGTCCCCAGACCCTTTAATCCCAGGCAAACAGAAATGATTGATAACCCTAAGTTCCAAGCTTACATTTTTAAAATAATATTTCTAAATACTCAAGTCTGAATAACCATAGTATGTCAGTCATTTGTTCAAGTAGAACAGTGATATGTTAACAAGGCTAGTTTAATTCATCGCCCAAACAATTACACAAGAGCTTTTCCTGGAGAAAGTGTTAGTCATTCAGTCATGTCCGACTATGTGACCCCATGGACAGTAGCCTACCAGGCTTCTCTGTCCATGGAATTCTCTAGGCAAGAATATTGGAGTGGGTTGCCATTCCCTGCCTTAGGGTTCCTGGAGAAAACTATTTGTATTTCTGGATGCAGAAGTGCTTTAATGCTTATTTCAATTTCTGTCACACAGAATATTTTTCAAGTGTACTCCTAAGTGTGATATTACTTTTTTTTTTTAAGTGCCTAGTGGTGTGGAATACAATTACTAGTAAGTACAATTTGGTGTCATTGCTTGAATTTATGCTAAGACACTAGCACAGATTTTTTTCCTGATTTTTTTTTGCATTGCAGGTTTAAATGTTGATATAATGAAAAGACAAATAATTTTTTAGAGTTATTATAAAAATAGTTTTGGCTTGACGGAGGCCCTGAGAAGGGGTCTTAAATATCTCCAAGGTGTGCATATCTCACTTTGAGAACCACTGATCTCACAAAATATTGTTTATAGTGTGCACATCACAAATATTTGATATTAATTCTTTTAAGTAAACATTATGGCACCTCACTCCAGTACTCTTGCCTGGAAAATCCCATGGACGAAGGAGCCTGGTGGGCTGCAGTCCATGGGGTCCTAAGAGTCAGACACGACTGAGTGACTTCACTTTCACTTTTCACTTTCATACATTGGAAGAGGATATGGCAACCCACTCCAGTGTTGTTGCCTGGAGAATACCAGGAACGGGGGAGCTTGGTGGGCTGCCGTCTATGGGGTCGCATAGAGTTGGACACGACTGAAGTGACTTAGCAGCAGCATAGCAGTGGCTACTACTCTGCCTTTGTCATTGTCATAGAAACTAACCTCTCATTGCGTAGAAGTTAATATCCACATTCAAAACCATATGTACTTCTGGAAAAAAAGTACTTCAAATAACGGTGTATGGTTATATATCAGAACATATATACATATGTTTTCTCTATATGTAGAAGGATAAATTTTAAGAGTTACTTATTAACTGTATCATCTTGAGTATTACTCTGTGGCTCAGTTTCCTATGTAGTAAATGAGACAGGTGACTTAAATTAGTGATTTACAGGGAAGTATTTCCTCCCTAGAGACAGGTATGTGTATACCTATATAGGTATAGGTATATGTAGTTTCATTTTATTGAATTTGTTGTTGTTGCAATTAGGAAGGAGGTTCACTGGCATTCAGTACCCTCAGGATCAGGGTTGCTAAATTTCTTCCCAGCCAGTAAGTCCTACACCTATAACAATAATACCACTTTCAAGACATACTATAGCTTCCTATAGTCAGATAACAAATATTCTTCCAATAGGAGTATATTTCAAGGAACAGGAAGTTTTATGTCAAAGGGGAAGAAAAAATGACATGGAGAGATGTGCTAAAGTGAGAGAACAGAACTATCTGTTGGTTGTGGTAGAATAGTTAAGGAAAGAGAGAGGAGAGGCTGATGGGTATATGAGAGCTGCTGGCCTTCCTTGTCACTCACCTTCATCTCATACCTCCAGCTCTCCTTTGCTCTGGTTAATATCATTACAATTAAGTCAATTAAAAATTTTCATATATATATACATATTTATATTGCATATTCCAAAAGATATTTTACCTATATGTTTTATCATGCAATAGGAAGCAGTGTAAACAAAAGTTCTGAAACAAAAATAAAATTCTTCCATTTTCATACAACCTACATAAAACATTGGAATAAAACTGATATTCACTGTTCTCAGATTCGTTGAATTTATAGCTACCTAGTCCCTATTGTTTTAAAATAGGAAACTTACACTGCAGAGAAGGAATGGATTTAGTCAAAGTCACATAAGTAGTGGCCAAGTGAAACTGCTTCCCAATAACTGGAGATAACTGAATTTTAAAGATTATGTCTGGACCGGGTATTTGAAATTTTATTTTAAAATTTGACTCAATACTTTTAAATCATAGCAAACTTGTATAAGTGAAGCACAAGTTTTTTTTAAGTTTCAGTGTCTTATAAAGATTAGCTTCTTAAGCTACAGTGTATATCAGAAGGAATTATTAATAAAACAAGAGGTGTTGATAGTACCTGATACAGTTTTAAAGAGACCATTCACAATTTTTCATGTTTTTTTTTTTTTTTTATGAATTAACTGGGAGTTTTGGCTTCTTTGTGTTTTCTGCTCCAGTATCTTGTCTGTTTTAAGACTCCTAAGACAGTATCTACCCATAGGCAGAGGAAGACCAATATTAATCATCCATTTGTCTTCTTTTTCTTTGGTTGCCTTGGTAGAATAAGTGATTGAGGCAAAATGTTTTTAAAAGAAACTTTTACTTAATTATCAGTTGTATTTATACAGTATTTGGTACTTCACCTCAAGCCCCCCCTGCTTCCCTAGTAATTGTAAGAAATTGATAGATTGTTTGTCTTTGAAATTAGAACAAGTAGATTATAATTTTAGCACTGCTTTCTTAAGCTTGGTGATATGGATAAGTTTCTCCATTTGAAAAAAATAAGGACTGATATATAATTATTGTGTCGATTAAATTATAGGTGTCTTATAAATTACAATGTTTAATGCCTAGTGAAAAACTGGTACTTAATATAGAGAATTCCCTTTTCCTTTGTTCTTTATTAAATAATAAAAACTAATAAACAGGGACTTCCTTGGTGATCCAGTAGCTGAGATTCTGAGCTCCCAATGCAGGGAGGCTGGGTTCAACCCTTGGTCAGGGAAATAGATCCCACATGCCACAACTAAAGATTCTGCATGCTGAAAAAAAAAAAAAAAAAAAAAAAAAAGCTTTGTGCCCTAAATCCCAGCTCAACCAAAAAATAAACATATATGGCAATTATGGATATATACTTAGTTTAGATTAATTTTACTTTGCTTTACCTGGGTTTAATTCAGGATTCAGTTCATTTTGAAGTCTTATGTTAAATTTTGATATTGCTTTCAAGGATTTGAAATTTGGGTCCAGCTAATGGTTATCCATGTTGTTTCTCTTCTGATGGGGATAAGGTATGGAGTAAGATTGTTTTAGAAAGAGGAGATGGGCTCCAGGGATCATGGAAGCTCCATAACTATCCAGGACATACCATGGCTTCTAATGTATAGGAGGCTTTCAATAAATACTAGTTGTGTAATGAATATATTCCACCTCTTCTCTTTTACTGCATGGGCATATCTGGGTGTGCTGGTGGGCAGGTGAAAGCCTCTTTTTAGGGTTTGGCTTTGCCTTAATGTATTTTTGTCTGATTGTAAAAATTATAAACATATAGAAATTAGGAAACACAAGTGAAAGCAAACAAGAAATTAAAATTTAAAAAAAACCACAGTCATAGTTCTCAGTTTTATAACTACTTTAACAGACATTTTTAAAACAAAATTAGGACCTGAAATTTAATATTCTATTTCTACCTGACTCCTTTTGGGACAAATATTTGTGAGCTGGTTACATTAAATCCATACTTTGAAAATCAGTCTTTAGCATTAATGAGGCAAAATGAAGGTTAGTAGAAAATTCAGAATGAAATTTTGAGCAATTTTAAGACATGATCTTATGAATAGTAACATTTAATAGAATCATAATAATTTCTTCAAATCTTTATAATACTATTTATTGAACTATTTTATTAATGGATTATTAAGTTGCCTAATATTTAACCCTATTCATCTTGAGAGCTGAATTCAGTTTTCAAGCATTTCTAAGCTTATGTTGAAGTCTAGATTTTCACTCCATAGAAAGAAAACAGATCATAGAAAGCAGCTGTGAGACTTCACTTGTTTGATTCCTAGCTTTTAGCACAAAATTGCTGTCTACACAAGTGGTGTCAGCTCCTCCTTTCACCTGGGTGCAAAAGTGAAGAGAGGCAGGGCCACAATCAGCCAGTCTGGTTATTATCTCCAGGCATCTCACTTCAAAGACTGAGACTCACCAACTGTCCCAGGCATGTGTGAAAACTTTGCTCTGGGGAACTCTATGGCCATTAGTATGCTGGACTTGAGAACTTTGCTTTGAAGGTTTATGAAGACTTCTCAGGACCATAAGAATATGAGCTGTGAATCTAGTCCCTTCAACTGGCATTTGTACTATTCCTTTAAATGCTACTGTCTGATTTTAAATGTCATATATGAAATTCTCTAGAAATAGTAAACTGTAAGAAAGGAGATCTTGCCTTGACTTTTAAACAAGTAAATATTCACCTCTAAAATTCTCAATTTGCTTCTACCATGGTAAGGTTTGCTTGAGTTGATCAGCAAAAACTTGTACTTTTTCACATACTAAACACCAGAATAGCTTAAGGTCTTTTTGGTATTAAGTGCCTATAGATACACAAGATTCACAGAAGAGGTTAAAATTTGAATTATTCCATATTGTACCAATTTTGTAATTTAAAGTTTTCTTGGAGGATCTCTGCTTCCCTGGTGGCGGTGGCTCAGATAATAAAGAATCTGCCTGCAGTACAGGAGACCTGGGTTTGATCTGGGTTGGGGAAATCCCCTAGAGAAGGGAATGGCAGCCCACTCCAGTATTCTTGCCTGGAAAACTCCATGGACAGAGGAGTCTGGCTGGCTACAGTTTATGAAGTCATAAAGAGTCAGACACGACTGAGCAACTAACACTTTCACTGGAGGGTCTCTGAAAATTTTCATGCAATTGGTAGCTCAGTATATTTTAGGAAATGTCAAGTACTTAACTCTGTGTATTAGGCTTAGTGTTAAAATGTCATTGCGTTCTAATGCTAGTACCTATCTTTATAATTAAATCCAGTTTTCATCTATCATCCAGATCAGGCGACCAAACAAGGCAATCTTAGCTTTCTTTTCGCTTCCCTTTAAAGGCATATTCTGTAGGCAAGACGTGGAAACAGCTAAACACCCATCGACTGGTGAATAGATGAAGATGTGGTACATATATACATGGAATCCTACTTGGCCAAAAAAAAAAAGAATGAAATAATGCCATGTGTAACAACATGGATCGACTGAGAGATTATTATACTAAGTAAAATAAGGCAGAAAGAGAAAGACAAATACCATATGATATCATTTAAGTTCAGTCGCTCAGTCATGCCTGACTCTTTGTGACCCCATTTTTATGTGTAATCTACAATATGACACAGGACTTCCCTGGTAGTCCAGTGGTCCAGGGGCCAAGACTTGGCGTTCCCAATGCAGTGGACCCAGGTTCAATCCCCGGTGAGGGAACTAGATCCTACATGCTGCAACTAAGAGTTCACATGCTGCAACTAAAGATCCTGCATGCCACAGCCAAGACCTAGCACAGCCAAATAGATCAATAAATATTTTTTTTTAAATGTGACACACATCAACCTATTTGTGAAACAGAAATAGACTCACAGACATAGAAACAGACTTGTGGTTGCTAAGAGGGAGGGCGGACAGGGAGGGATGAGTGGGAGTTTGGGGTTAGCAGTTGCAAACAAGTACATACAGGATGGATAAACAACAAGGTCCTACTGTATAGCACAGGGAACTATATTCAGTATCCTGTGATAAACCATAATGGAAAACAATATACAAAGAATATGTGTGTGTGTGTGTATGTGTGTGTTTTTATGTAAAACTGAAGCACTATGCTGTATAGCAGAAATTAATATAGCATTTTAAAACAACTATACTTCAAAAAAGAAAATTTTATTTGAGGACCCCCTTGTTAACTCATTTATTTTTAAATGTCACAATTCATTCCTCAACTTGTCCCAATCTCAATAGAATGTATACAAAAGTGATCAATGGCAGAAAACAATTAAGGTTTATTTTTATAGAGAATACTGATCCTTGTAATAGTATTTTTTAAAATTTTTTATTTTTTATACTTTATTTTACTTTACAATACTCTATTNCAGGCTATTTATCTGTGAATCCATTTTGATTTCAAGATTTTGGTTCATTTTCACTATCAATATTTGGAATTCTTTCTCAGGTAGTTTCCCTATCTCTTCCTCTTTTTTTGGTTTGGTGGAAATTTATCCTGTTCCTTTACCTGCTGGGTATTACTCTTTCTCTTCATCTTGGTTATATTGCTGCGTTTGGTGTGGCCTTTCTATATTCTGGGAATTTGTGGTGTTCTCTTTATTATGGAGTTTCTTCACTGTGTGTGGGGTTGTATCAGTGGCTTGTCAATGTTTCTTGGTTATGGAGGCTTGTGTTGGTGTTCTGATGGGTGGAGCTGGATTTCTTCTCTCTGGAGTGCAAAGAAGTGTCCAGTAATGGATTATGAGATGTCAGTAGTTTTGGAGTAACTTTGAGCTGCCTGTATATTGAAGCTCATGGGTGTGTTCCTGTGTTGCTGGATAATTTGCGTGGTATGTCTTGCTCTGGAACTTGTTGGCCCTTGAGTGGTGCTTGGTTTCAGTGTAGGTATGGAGGTGTTTGATGAACTCCTATCGAATAATGTTCCCTGAATTCAGGAGTTCTGTGATGTTCTCAGGATTTGAACTTAAGCCCCCTGCTTCTGTTTTTCAGTTTTATTTTTACAGTAGCCTCAAGACTTCTCCATCTATACAGCACCGATGGTTAANGATGAACTCCTATCGAATAATGTTCCCTGAATTCAGGAGTTCTGTGATGTTCTCAGGATTTGAACTTAAGCCCCCTGCTTCTGTTTTTCAGTTTTATTTTTACAGTAGCCTCAAGACTTCTCCATCTATACAGCACCGATGGTTAAAGATGAAAAGTTTCTCCACATTGAGGGACACCCAGAGATGTTCACCAAGTTACATGAAGAAGAAAAGAGGGAGGGGGTATTTAGAAGTTACTGGAATGAGATGAGGTGGGATCAAAAGAGGAGAGAGAAAGCTATCCAGTAATCTCTTCCTTATGTGCATTCCACAATCTGGACCACTCAGAGGTGTTCACGGAGTTATAAAGGGAAGAGGAGAGGGAAGATGTAGACAGAGGTGGCCAGGAGGATAAAAAAGGAAAATGAAAAGGAGAGAGACAGATCCAGCCAGTAAACAGTTCCCTAAGTGTTCTCCACCATCTGGAATACACAGAGCTTCACAGAGTTGGGTAGAGAAGGGGGAGGGAAGAGACAGAGGCCACCTGGTGGCGAAAAAGGAGAGTCCAAAGGAGGAGAGAGTGGTCAAGCCAGTAATCTTGCTCTCAGGTAAATTTGGATACTGAAGATTGGGTTTTCTAAATGTAAAAAATTGACAAAAAATACCAAAAAGCAAAGTTTAANGGGGTGGTGTATTTGGAAGAGAGCTGATGTTTTTACATGCCCAAATTCCTCCTTCTGTCTTGATACACTATTAGGCTCACATATATACTTACACTCATGTGCACATAAATTAACTAATTCACCCAATATTTATTGAGCAAATTATTGAGCAGCTATGTACAAGGTATTTGGTAAGGTCAAGTCATTGATACACACTCCTTTCCATTTGTCAAGCATGGTTTGCTTTCTCTATGATCCAGTCAGTGTTGGCAATTTGATCTCTGGTTCCTCTGCCTTTCCTTAATGCAGCTTGTACATCTGGAAGTTCTCAGTATCGCTGCAGTGTGAATTAAATTTAAGGTATTTCTCCAAAATGATAGTGTGATGGATCACGACGTGCTCACAAGTTACTTATATATCTCCGTATGCATTTCCCTTTACAATGGAATTTTTGCTGTGACTCACATAAAAAAGTTGAGTTTATTTCTCTATTCTTTGAACCTGGGCTTGGACAGCTGACTTTCTTTGGCTAATGGGACATTAGAAAATGTGGTGCAGGGGCTTTAAAATTGTTTCAAGTAGGTTTTCTTTCTCTTGTTCAGTTCAGTTCGGTTCAGTTCAGTTGCTCAGTCTAGTCTGACTCTTTGTGACCCCATGAATCGCAGCACGCCAGGCCTCCCTGTCCATCTCCAACTCCCAGAGTTCACTCANTGTTTCAAGTAGGTTTTCTTTCTCTTGTTCAGTTCAGTTCGGTTCAGTTCAGTTGCTCAGTCTAGTCTGACTCTTTGTGACCCCATGAATCGCAGCACGCCAGGCCTCCCTGTCCATCTCCAACTCCCAGAGTTCACTCAAACTCATGTCCATCGAGTCGATGATACCATGCAGCCATCTCATCCTGTTGTCCCCTTTTCCTCCTGCCCACAATCCCTCCCAGCATCAGAGTCTCTTCCAATGAGTTAACCGTTTGCACGAGGTGGCCAAAGTATTGGATTTTCAGCTTTAACATCAGTCCTTCCAATGAACACCCAGGACGGATCTCCTTTCGAATGGACTGGTTGGATCTCCTTCTCTTTTTACTGGGACCTTTTTGTCATCATTTGGACAGACATTCTTGAAGATGAGAGGCCACATGAAGAAGGGCCTTAAGCATCCTAGGTGATCTGGCTGTTGCCCCGGACATGAGAGGGAGCTATTTTAGAGCATTCAGCCCCAGATGAGCTGGCCTAATGCAGAAGAGCTAGACAGATCACTCACAGAATTGAAGTGAAGTGAAAGTCGCTCCAACTCTTATCTTGTNCTGGCTGTTGCCCCGGACATGAGAGGGAGCTATTTTAGAGCATTCAGCCCCAGATGAGCTGGCCTAATGCAGAAGAGCTAGACAGATCACTCACAGAATTGAAGTGAAGTGAAAGTCGCTCCAACTCTTATCTTGTCCAACTCTTTGTGACTCCATGGACTGTAGCCTGCCAGGCTCCTCTGTCCACGGAATTCTCCAGGCCAGAATACTGGATTATGAGACATTATAAATGGTTTAAGTCAAATTTTGTGGTGTTTTGTTGGGAGGCAAAAACTAACTGATGATAAATAGACAGATGGATAGTTGAGGTAGATTGAGAAGGGGGAGTGAAACAGAAAGGGAAAGGAGTGAAAGGGCAAAGCATGTACGTTGTGCAACTTGAAGGCTCTGAATGCTTTGGTGGAGATAAAGGAGCCCCCTGGGGAGAGTGAACTACAAAAAAGACAGAAGGAGGGACTTAGCTGGCAATCCAGTAGTTAAAACGCTGGGCTTCCAATATAGGGGCANGTTGTGCAACTTGAAGGCTCTGAATGCTTTGGTGGAGATAAAGGAGCCCCCTGGGGAGAGTGAACTACAAAAAAGACAGAAGGAGGGACTTAGCTGGCAATCCAGTAGTTAAAACGCTGGGCTTCCAATATAGGGGCAGAGGTTTGATTGCTGGTTAGGAAGCTAAGATCCCAAATACCACATGAAATGATCAAATTTTTTTTTTTTATAATGGCTTTAAAAAGTTTTTTGAAACAGAGGAAAGGAATACACTAGAAACACACTTGACTCTTCTTCATGGCTCATCATTGTATAACTCCAAGAAGAACATTTAGAACGTGAACACTTCTCCTAAATGTCAGGGTTTTGCTGTAATTTGAACAATCCAAAAGTAATCTGACACTCTTGTTTACTTTTTTTTTAATAGTCTAGCAGAGAGAAATCATTTCTCAACAGATTTATTGAGTTGCATGTTGACCCAGAATTCCGAGTCTAAATACAGCCCTTATCTAAACCTGTGGCACTAGAAGGGGAAATAGACCCAATTGTTTCTCTGTCAGACTCCTGCCACTTTGTTTTAACATCCCACTGTGTTAAAAAAAAAAAAAAAAAAAAAAGGCAACGACAGACTCTGATGTTCTGATTCAGTATCACACAGTCAATTGGATAATCCACTTTCTCCTTCCCCTGTCCTCACATATAATGCTTTTTACCTCTTTCACAATGTGAATGATCTACTCTGCACTCTGGTTGCTTGAATGGATGTCTGGGTCAGAGACTTTAAGCTTTTTGAGGGCAAGGACCTTGTTTTTTTCACTCATTCTTTCATTACTTTATTTATGCCAGGAAATGTTTATTGTGGAATGATGATTCATTCCTGATTTTAAAGATCTGATTATCTAGTAAAAGAGGAAAAAATTTATATCTGTTTTTAAAGAATATGTAACGTTAATATTGAGTCTTTGCAAAATGTGTGAGCACAGAAAAAAAGAATCGCCTTGATGCCTCTTGCACCTGTATCCTAACTGATCTGCCTGCTACTATACCTGACTCCCTAAAGCCCAATGGTGCACTCAATAGCCAGAGGAATTTATTAAAACATATTAGATTCTATCAATCCTCAGCTTCAAATTTTCAATTTAAACTTCTTACAGGCCTGACAAAGTCAGTGGGGTCTGGCAGCTGCCTTGTCCTCTGGCAGCACCTCAGCCACGTTGGCTCCTTTCAGTTCTTGAGAACCAGGCTTGCTCTCTAGCTTAGAGCCTTTGAATTAGTGGACTCTGCATGACAGGCTCCCTCTTGTCATTCAGAGCTCAGCTTAAGTGACCAGATTCCTGACACTCAATGTCACTCAGTGTCATATGACCCATCTAACACTAACCATAATGAGTTAGTACTACCTGCTCCCCTTTCTTTTCTTCTTTACCTCCCTCCTCCTTTTCCTTCCTTCCTTCCCTACCTCATCTATCCTTTTGTCTTTCTTAACTTTGTCTGTCTGCAGTAAATGAAAATTTCATCAAAACAGTGACCTTGTTCCCTCTCCCACCTCCTATCTGCCTCATAATAAATGTTCAATTTGTGGCTCAGCTGGTAAAGAATCTGCCTGTAATGCAGGAGACCTAAGTTAGATCCCTGGAGTGGGGAGATTCCCCTGGAGAAGGGAATGGCTACCCACTCCAGTATTCTGGCCTGGAGAATTTCATTAACTGTATAGTCCATGGAGTCACAAAGAGTCAGACATGACAGAGCAACTTTCACTTTCACTTTCAAATACTCTCTGAGGGGCTTCCCTGGTGGTGGTAAAGAATCCATCTGCCAATGCAGGAGAGACACAGGTTCCACCCCTGATCCAGGAAGATCCCACGTGCTGCAGAGCAACTAAGCCCATGCACCACAACTTTTGAACCTGTTCTCTAGAGCCTGGGAGCCACAACTACTGAGCCTATGTGTTGCAACTACTGAAGCCCACCTGCTCTAGAGTCTGTGCTTCACAACAAGAGAAGCCACTGCAATGAGAAGCCCATGGACCGCAACTAGAGAATAGCTACTGCTTGCTGCAACTAGAGAAAAGCCCATGCAAAAATGAAGACCCAGCATAGCCAAAAAGAAATAATAGAGAAATACATAGTGTTTGAGTGTACGAACAGATGGAAAGAATTCTGAATGCTGCAGGCACTCTCTGGATGGAATAGAGGGGGAGATGACTTTTCAGAGAAAATAACACCTTATTCAAAGACACACGACAAGGACCAAGTGCACTAAAAGTATTTTGGCATGCCTGGAACACAGGCTGCTAGTTGAGCTTCAAGAGAGCAAGAAAATGAAAGGAGGTGAGAACTGAAAGGTTATATTTAGTAACTCACAGGAACGCAAACATCTCTCACCTTCTGACATTGCTGCCCTGCAGGAAGAGAGGGAAAGGGCCTTGACAGAAGATACTGACAAATTTGGTCTATTGCTGTGATTCCTTTCAGAGTTTAGACTTGAATTGGAAATGTACTACTGAACTTGGCCAGATGTGAGAAACATGTACAAAACCATTTTGTGTCATTTATTCATTTGACTCTTAAATCACAGTAAGCAGCAGCTTTCATGTGTATTTTTTGTTTGTTTGAGCTTTATTGTTTATGAGGTTTAAAAACAATTAGGGGAGACAGTGAAAAGGTGTCTTAATAAAGACACCTTTAAATAAATAAAGCTTTCATTTATTTTGGTAACTTCCTTATCTGTCAAGGGGGAACAATAATAATGCTTATCTCAAAGAGTATTTGTAAGATTTTGTTGTTTTTTGTTTGTTTGTTTTTAGTCGCTAAGTCATTTCTGACTCTTTGCAACCCTGTGGACTATAGCCCACCAGGCAACTTTGTCCATGGGATTTCCCAGGCAAGAATATTGGAATGAATTATCATTTCCTTCTTCAGGGGATCTTCCCAACCCAGGGATTGAACTCGAGTCCTCATGTCTCCTGCATTGGCAGATGGATTCTTCACCACTGAGCCACCAGAGAAGCCCATTTGTAAGACTTAAATGACTTAAAATATATGAAGTGCTTAGGGCAGTTCTTACCTGGCTTCCCTGATGGCTCAGATGGTAAAGCGTCTGCCTGCAATGCAGGAGACCCAGGTTCGATCCCTGGGNTGGATTCTTCACCACTGAGCCACCAGAGAAGCCCATTTGTAAGACTTAAATGACTTAAAATATATGAAGTGCTTAGGGCAGTTCTTACCTGGCTTCCCTGATGGCTCAGATGGTAAAGCGTCTGCCTGCAATGCAGGAGACCCAGGTTCGATCCCTGGGTCTGGAAGATCCCCTAGAGAAGGAAATGGCAACCTACTCCAGTACTCTTGCCTGGAAAATTCCATGGACCGAGGAGCCTAGTTGGCCACAGTCCATGGGGTCACAAAGAGTCGGACACAACTCATCATTATAATCATTTGCTGCCCTCATCAAGTGAAACATGATATAACTTAATTGAAGCAATTCTACACTAGGTTCAAAACTACATTTTGCTGGAGAGAGAGAGAGGCACTGCCATTTTGTATTGTGAAGACATTGCTTGGTAACGATGATTGATAACAATTCTTGCATGCTTTTTAGTCATGGTGTAAATAGACACACTCAATTAACTGTATCAAGCCCATTGTTTAAGAACAATGCATAGGCCAGAATATACCAGGCAGATACTGGGCGAAAGTGAAGAGAAGAATCTCAACAGAAACAGTGCTCTCTAGGGTGAAGAGTGTGGGCTTTCCCCACAGCTCAGTCTCGACTTGTTCATCCATGTTCATCCCTGCAGTGGCCCTGACTCAGTCTAGGGCTTCAGCCCTGCTCACCAAGATTCTAGGCTTCTTGTGGCCTGTGGTCTGCAACTCAGCTGGTCTGGAGGGCAGGAAGGAAGGGTGGATCCTCTTGAGATTTCCTGTCTTGCTGTGAGTCACTGATACCAAGCACTTTTCTTGCAGTTCTCTGCCTACTATCCGGAGAGCGGGAATGCAGCCGCAGAAGTCAAACCGGAACCATCCTCTGCGTCATGATAACGACTCTCGCTGCAGTAAACAAGCATGGTCTGCACCGCTTCAGGGGCCTCTCCCTCCCTGTGTAAGCAAGGAACTGAAGGAAAGGCTCGCCATTTCATTACTCTTTGTAAGAAGAGAATGACGACAGGAGAAAAAAAATCCTCCGGTATCATTTTGGTGCAGTGGAAAGGAGACTCATTTTGGAGAAGGAATGCAAAATTTCTAATTCTGACTTGCCTGGGAAAGTTCATAAGCCTGTCTCACACCCACTTCCCTTCCATTCCCTTCCTGCCTCATTGCAATCTGAAGCTGAACATGGGGTTTTGAGATTCCTGTAAGTAATTGCCTTGTAAATAAAAACTTTAAAATAATTCTTGCTGTGGGAAATAAAGTGAATAGGCTTCATCTTTGTAGGAAAAGCCGATCAAGAGGGCATGATAACAGCTGTACTACCTAACTTCTAAGTATGAGCCTGCTGGAAGGATCAGTAGTAGTAATAGTAATAATAGTAATAATAATAGTAGTAATAATAGTACTAATAGTCATAGTAATAATAGTACTAATAGTAGTAATAATAACTACTGAGCACTTGTCTTACATTGGATATTATACTTTATGTTTGTTATTGCTGTTCCTCAAGCCCCCCAAGTCACCCATTCTACCAGCTACCTTAAAACAGGATGATATATGCAGTAATGCTTTGAAAATATTAGTCACTAAAGATATTTTTATATAAAGGTATAATTATAATTGGGCTTCCCAGGCCGCACAGTGGTAAAGAATCCACCTGCCAATGCAGGAGATGTGGAAATGTGGGTTTGATCCCTGGGTTGCATAGATCTCCTGGAGGAGGAAATGGAAACTCACTCCAATATTCTTGCCTGGGAATCCCATGGATAGAGGAGCCTGGCAGGCTAGTCCATGGAGCTGCAAAGAGTCTGACACAACTGAACGACTGAGCAAATACTACAGCAAACAGTTATAATTAACCTTAGTAAAAATTCCATGGGCAATATTTTACTTAGGTTACCAAAGAATATGAGATACATAGTTACACACAACTAGGTTGAAATACCATTTTGTCCCCATATGTGTTATTAAGTCTCTGTGGACCTCAGTTTCCTACTCTGCAAAAGGGGTGCCATGAGAGCTACCTCTTAGGAGTATAGCATTCACAAGGACTATATGTAAAAACTCTACTCTCTGTATTTGACACAATAGATTCACCACAGATATGAACTCCCCTTTCTTTTCCAGTTTTCCTTGAGATAATAGAAACGAGATAAAGATCTTTAGAATCATTAATTAGGTATTTGATAATTTTTCAGAGTGCCTGCAGAAATACTGAGGAAGAAGAAGGACAATTATAAAGATGAAGAATAACAGAATAATATAAGTGAAAGAGTCCGCAGACCATGAGGAAAACAGTCTGATTGTTCTCAAAAAGTGTATTTAGGAGTAGCTTTGTATCAGAGATTTGGAAAAATATTGTGATGGAAGAGGAATTATTGAAATGTAATTTTCTTTAACACTGGTCATAACCACATAACTTGATTCTAGGCCTTTGGTAGGGAAGTTACAATTCACTTGTAGCAGTCAGTTTAAATTACTAGTCATTAAGTGTCTCAGAAAACCAGAAACCTAGCCTCTCATAATGAGTATTCATTAGAGGAGAGAGATTAAGTTCTATAGTGTTCACTGCTGTGCAATAGAGAATTAAATATTTTCAACATTTTATTTTGTTCACACAATTAGACTTTTTCTTCTACCCATGAAAGCTGGATCAGTTCTCAAAATAGTAATTATTTTATTAAACAAGCATCTCCTTTTCTCAATTTCTCTCTAACTTTATACTTCAGAGTAGAAAATAACAAGTCAATACCTTTTTTATATCAGCACAGATTACTTTTCAGTATGCTTCATGACATTTTCTACTTTTCATGAAAAATTTTACAGATGTGGAGTTTGCTGGTACATTTGAAAGACTGCTTGTGTTCAAAAAAGAAGTTTTCAGAATTATCTTACCAAACATGCCAGTATTACCC
Organism: Neotragus pygmaeus; assembly: GCA_006410875.1. Taxonomy (NCBI): domain Eukaryota; kingdom Metazoa; phylum Chordata; class Mammalia; order Artiodactyla; family Bovidae; genus Neotragus; species Neotragus pygmaeus. Next base: position 152,351 of record SJYV01047921.1, on the reverse strand, counting down.
TGGTAGATGCCTGAAGGATCATGGTTTTGTGTTCAGGCAAGCTTTGTAAGAGATTTGAGCTCCACATTATGTTAGCCCTGAAGACTTAAGTACGTAAGTAGCATTCTTTTTTACAATTTTGAAAGTTTAAAACACTGACTTCTAATTATACCTGCACACCTAAAAATAAAGTACACTTTTCAAAGGAAAGACACAAGAAGAAACAGTCTTAAATAACAACAAACTTTTTACTGTAAGGTCTTAATTTTACTTTACAGTATCTCTTAACAAAATTCTTGCTTTCTTTGTACCTACAATCTCTGATACAGAAATGGCTTAATTATGAGTGGCAAATGGAAGACAACTGACAAAAAATTGAATATATAACCGTGATAATTATCTTATGGCTTCAGGGCTTCCCAGGTGGCTTAGTGGTAAAGAATTTGCCTGCCAATGCAGGAGATGCTGGAGACGCAGGTTCTATACCTAGGCCGGGAAGATCCCCCGGAGAAGGGCTTGGAAACCCACTCCAGTATTCTTGCCTGGAAAATTCCATGGACAGAGAAACCTGGAAGGCTGAGCATGCATTCACACACCATCACAATCCAAAAATATGAGTCCACTTCTTTAAAAAGAATAGAGGGGGAAAAAAGGAAATGAGTGAAACATACTATAGCTTTTAGAAGTAGTTTATAAGATCTTTATATGAGCCACATTTAACTAATGGCAACAGTTGTTGGTTGTAGCTTTTATTATTCGTGGATATCCTGAGGACATAACATAAAAGCACTTTAATACTACTAATATTACTAAGCTTAACATGAGTTTCTCAATCATAAAAGGGGATTTTCTACTTGTTTAGTTCCTTGTTCTTAGACTAAAATATAAGCTGTGCTTATTTTATTTTTCATATTTTGGTTATTTGATATCCTTGATCCACACAATGCAGGACCCACATCTAAGGAACAGAAATTTGCTAGTAAGTCACATGGAAAAGAAACTTGAGTGGTTTTCAGAGCAAAGGAATTTAACAGTAATAATATAAAATAGGCAGACTCNATTTTGGTTATTTGATATCCTTGATCCACACAATGCAGGACCCACATCTAAGGAACAGAAATTTGCTAGTAAGTCACATGGAAAAGAAACTTGAGTGGTTTTCAGAGCAAAGGAATTTAACAGTAATAATATAAAATAGGCAGACTCAGACTTACATATCTCAAGATTTTTTTTTTCCCTCTCTTCCCCTTAACCTTCCACATGTTATATAAAGTACATTTAGAGAGGTTTTTCATTTCTAAAATAATTGGGTTTAATACAGGAAGCAACAAAGGTCAATTTTGAAAAGTGACATTTTTTTCCTGCTACTGGTTTTCATTACAAAATTTTAAATATACCCTTAAAGTTCCCAAATTCATGGAACTGAAACTTTCATTGAAGTTAAGATGGAAGTAAGGCCTAGACCGTAAAAGACCCAGTCATACTTAGAGAATTGGAGTGCCCACTTAGATCCTGAATTTGGAATCTCCCTTATACTACTAACCATCTGCTTCTTCTACTGTTTAACCCAAAAGCCCATCTGCACTGTCAGAGTGAGGCCTCATTCCTCCCACTAATGGTCCAGCTTAATGGTTAGCTTCTGGCTGCATAGGGCCAGTCTTCCTCCAAAATCAGCCTCTCTAGCCTTCAGTGACAGAACCCCATGGGGGTGCAGTGGTTCTCAAACCTTAATGTGCATCAGGACCATTTGGAGAGTTTGTTAAAACACAGCATATAGGGTGTCACCCCTAGAGTTTCCGATTCATTTGGTCTGGGGTGGTGCCTGAGAAGTAGCATTTCTAACAAGTTCTCACATGATGCTGATGCTACCAATCGGAAACCACTAATGTGGTGCAAAGTGCCTGAGACTAAAAGCTAAGAAATCTTACCGTCATCTAGTTTCATAACTTCCCTCCATAAAAACACTAATGTGTGACCTCTGTGCCTTGAGGTTGAGCAGGTAGACTCTTGCTTAAGAATTTCTCAATGATTTTTCTGACCATCTCACTTGAAAATTTACAGCACAATTGCATCTGTAAAAAAAAAAAATACTTATCCCAACAGCCACCTCAAATTGTATCATCCAATGACATACATACCCTTTTCTCATTGAAATTGTTGAGTGGGGGAGGGTTAGATAAAACACCTCAGTTGTTTCTAGAATATGAATAAAATACTTCGCAATCAAATTCTTAGAGCTTTGCAAATGAGGAGTGTGAATGAACTAACAGGTATGCCAAGATATTGGTCCCAAATAGGCCTGAGGCATAAGAGCTTCCAGGCAATTCATCATTAAAAGTGTTCCTTTACCCCAGCATACCATTAAAATATTGTGATTATCTGTGTGCCATGGTATGACAAGCTTTGGGAAACACTTGTTACGTAAAATGACTTTGTTGCTTCATCTATTTTGTCTATCCAGCATTGTTCATCAGATTTACTTAGGAATGAGGGCAGCTTATTATGAAAACGTCTGATTGTGGTGTGATAATTTTTCTTAACGTTAGCTGAAATATTGCCACCATTTTTGATACCTTTTAGTTTGATACGGGAATTTAATTGGGGGAGGAGTTGTGGAAGAGATGATTTGATTTTCCTGAAGCCTTGCAAAGATGGGCACAATAAAGGACAGACATGGTATGGACCTAACAGAAGCAGAAGATATTAAGAAGAGGTGGCAAGAATACACAGAAGAACTGTATGAAAAAGATCTTCATGACCAAGATGATCACGGTGATGTTATCACTACCTAGAGCAAGACATCCTGGAATGTGAAGTCAAGTGGGCCTTAGGAAACATCACAATGAACAAAGCTAGTGGAGGTGATGGAATCCCAGTTGAGTTATTTCAAGTCCTAAAAAATGATGCTGTGAAAGTGTTCCACTCAATATGTCAGCAAATTTAGAAACCCGAGCAGTGGCCACAGGACTGGAAAAAGTCAGCTTTCATTCCAATCCCAAAGAAAGGCAACGCCAAAGAATTTTCAAACTACTNATTTCAAGTCCTAAAAAATGATGCTGTGAAAGTGTTCCACTCAATATGTCAGCAAATTTAGAAACCCGAGCAGTGGCCACAGGACTGGAAAAAGTCAGCTTTCATTCCAATCCCAAAGAAAGGCAACGCCAAAGAATGTTCAAACTACTGCACAATTGCACTCATTTCACACGCTAGCAAAGTAATACTCAAAATTCTCCAAGCCAGGCTACAACAGTATGTGAACCATGAACTTCCAGATGTTCAAGCTGGTTTTAGAAAAGGCAGAGGAACCAGAGAAAGGCAGAGGAACCAGAGATCAAATTGCCAGCATTGCCACTGGATCATCGAAAAAGCAAGAGAGTTCCAGAAAAACATCTGCTTTACTGACTATGCCAAAGCCTTTGACTGTGTGGATGACAGCAAACTGTGGAAAATTCTTCAAGAGATGGGAATACCAGACCACCTGACCTGACTCATGAGAAATCTATATGCAGGTCAAGAAGCAACAGTTAAAACAGGACATGGAACAACAGACTGGTTCCAAATAGGAAAAGGAGTATGTCAAGGCTATATATTGTCATCTTGCTTATTTAGCTTTTATGCAGAGTACATCATGTAAAATGCTGGACTGGATAAAGCACAAACTGGAATTAAGATTGCTGGGAGAAATATCAATAACCTCAAATATGCAGATGACATCACCCTTATGGCAGAAAGCAAAGAACCAAAGAGCCTCTTGATGAAAGTGAAAGATCATGGCATCTGGTCCCATCACTTCATGGCAAATTGATGGGGAAACAATGGAAACAGTGAGAGACTTAATTTGGGGGGCTTCAAAATCACTGCCAATGGTGACTTCAGCCATGAAATTAAAAGATGCTTGCTCCTTGGAAGAAAAGCTACACACATCCAGATAGCATATTATAAAGCAGAGACATTACTTTGCCAACTAAGGTCCATCTAGTCAAAGCTATGATTTTTCCAGTAGTCATGTATGGATGTGAGAGTTGGACTATAAGGAAAACTGAATGCCAAAGAACTGCTGCTTTTGAACTGTGGTGTTGGAGAAGACTCTTAAGAGTCCCTTGGACTGCAAGGAGATCCAACCAGTCCATCCTAAAGATCAATTCTGAATATTCATTGGAAGGACTGATTCTGAAGCTGAAGCTCCAATACTTTGACCACCTGATGCAAAGAACTGACTCATTTGAAAAGACCCTGATCCTGGGAAAGATTGAAGGTGGGATGACAGACGATGAGATGGTTGGGTGGCATCACCAACTCAATAGATATAAGGTTGAATAAGCTCTGGGAGTTGGTAATGGACAGGGCAGCCTGGTGTGCTGCAGTCAATGGAATCGCAAGGAGTGGGACACGACTGAGCGACTGAACTGAACTGAACTGAAGTCATTTGGGCAGAGTTCTCTAGCCTAACACTGTATCTTTCTTGTATTCAGTAGCTGCAAAAGGGGCTTTATGTGGTACCTAACAAGGAATCAAAGCATGGTGGTGATAAGCAGTGGAGGCTCCTACATATGTGTACAAAAGTGCAGAGGCTGTAATTTTAGGATGGAGAGTAGAGAAGAATGTTGCTGAGATCCTTAGGTGGGACTTTGATATTTTTCGGAAGTGTAGGCAATAGGACCACCTATATCTCAGTCTTCACTGGAAAGCCCACACAAGTAGAATATATATATATATATATCCTACTGTAGCCTCAAGACTGGAATGGCACTTTGAACAAGGTGGGTGCTCAAAAAGTAGGTGGCTTTGAATCATTTAGTAAAGGCTTGCCAAGGAATCTGTACTCTCTGAGAACAATATTATTTATACTGCATAAAGGAGTCCTAAAAAAAGGAAATGGTATGAAACAGAATGAAGTGTTTTACTCTACAGACTTGAGCCAACATTATTCTAACCAGTTCTCCTGGCTCATCAGCTTGTTACAACTCATCTTCTAGGAAGGTCCAATACCTGACATTATTTAGAAAAACAGTATTTTGTTATCTTGATTACTAATTAGTCTTCTCATGTTTATCCTCTTTCTGTATGGTAACTTCCCACAGCCTTTCTGCTTGCTAACGCATAGTCTAAGTTATTGCTTATGAAACAGTTTAAGGTGCTCCACAGGGTCTAAGTGAACTATTTTCCATCTCCAACTGCCTGTTCACCAAGAAAAACTATCCTGAAGCTCTGGAGCATTTTATACTGGAGCCATATGGCTCGCACACAATCATGAATAAAATCAATGCATAAAATTTATCATTGGACTTCCCGAATGGTCCAGTGGCTAAGGCTCCACACTCACAATTCAGGGAACCCAGGTTCAGTCCCTGGTCAGGGAATTAGATCCCACATGCCACAACTAAGAGGTTGCATACCACAACAAAGATACTGTGCCGCAACTAAGACCCAGCCAGCCAAATAAAAACCTATCATTTTTGTGGTAGTACTAAACTGATTTTTACCTCTAGTTAGCCAATCACTTTTAACAGAGGGAACACAGATGACAATGTTGTAATCCTTGCAAAAAATAGACCATGTCCAGAAGACCTTTAAGGCTGCCCTAGCTCCAAGCTGGGGGAAAGATTATTTCCCTGGAGCTCAATTCCATTTTCTGCTTCTCTTTCAAAGTTCATTTCTCAGTTTACTACTCATTGCTGATAATTTTATGTTTGAATCTGGTTGAGCACGATTTCGAAGTGGCCAACCATGTATTCTTTTCGTTTAAATTTGCTTCAGGGTTAAAGGAATTTGAAGATCACTTTTTTTTTTTTTTTGATAGGAGAATCATCCAGATGTACATTCCAGCAGATACAGAAATCCTTTCCTTTATTATCCACATCTGCTTTATGTAATCCAGCCATCTAGCACCGAGAGAGACAACCATCTATTCATAATTTGCACATTTCCACTTGGCTGAATACCGTCTTTCCTGGTTTTTGTAAGAATTAAGTGAAGTCATTCAGTCGTACCCGACTTTTTGTGAACCCGTGGACAGTGGCCTGCACCAAGCTCCTCCATCCATGGGATTTTCCAGGCAAGAGTACTGGAGTGGGTTGCCATTTCNGTGACCCTGCCCAAGGCTTCCTTTGGCTGGGAGCTGATCTCATTTGGGGTGTTTGGCTTGTTAAACCTCCATCTGCCCTTCCTGACTTATTCTTAGTCCTTTGACCTAGAAGTTGACCTACACGGTTTACCTCCTGGGCTCTCTCGCCCTCTGGCTTCCGGTTGGGTTTGACCAATGGGAAGCACCAGCAGGAGATGAGAGGGAAAGAGGAGAGAGAGGTTGGACTATTTCATTCCCCTTCCCTGCCAGGTAATAGCTCAGGCAATGTCTGCGTTCTTTTACTCAAAACCACCTGGTGGCTGCTCCATAGCTTCAGCTCTCACTGGTTCAGCAGAGCGGTCTTCTCCCTGGTGCCCCTTGAGGCACAGCCTCCCACTGACACTGTCTCCTGGGCACATCTCTGTCCCTTGTTGGACACAGAGTGTCAGACACACTCCCCCTTGTTTATTCCCTGCACACTTAGTCATTCAGTTGTGTCGACTCTTTGTGACCCTGGATTACAGCCTGCCAGGCTCCTCTGTCCATATTTTTCAGGTGAGGCTACTGGTGTGGGTTGCCATTTCCTACTCCTGGCGATCTTCCCAACCCAGGAATCGACCTCAACCCTTGTGAATTGCATGCAGATTCGTTACTACTGAGTAAAGACTCAGGGAAGTCCTGTTTCTTCCCTAAATACCCTTCAATTAACCCTTGGACTGTGCCCTGTGTTTCCCGTGGGGACCCTGAATGACACAGGCATGCACAGCTTATTTCTCCTACTGCACTAGGAGATGGTTGGGGGTGAGAACTAGGACATTTATTTTGGGGTCCTCAGTGCATGGCACCTTGGAGGTTCTCAGAAATGTGTGTTGAGCAACTGAATGAGTAAATGATGAGCACTCATTGGACAGAATGGCCTGTGATTCTCCATCTGAGATTGACCTCATACAGAATCAGTGAGGTCAAGGTTAGGGTACTTCAGAGGCTGAGCCTCTCTCGGAGTGGCACTTGGGATTCAGTGGCCCCAGGCCCTGAGATGAGGGGGCTGGTGAGGGCAGCTAAGTTAACAGATAAACCAGGGCAGTGGCTTGGATACCACTCAAACAGCACAGCCTCAGCCCAAAGAGCAGATGATAGAAACTGATGTCTCTGATGGATGAACCAAGCAGTCTCAAAGGGTAGGTCATTCTTGGTTCCAAATAGTGACAGAACCATCAAAGGGCCCTCGAATGCTTTGAAATCCCAACGCTGACCTCACTGACCCTGTATTGGGTCAACCTCAGGTAGAGATTCATAGGCCATTCTGTCCAATGGTCGTTCATCTGTTACTCATGCAGATACTCAACACATATTTCCTAAGCAAACATGCTGCATGGTGCCATGCACTGGGGACCCCAAAACAAATGCCTGATTCTCACCTCCACCCCCCTTTAATACAGCAGGAGAAATAAGCTGTGCACATGCATGCACACACACACGTGACAGCTACACAGTCAGCATGAGAATGAGACAGGAAGTGCTAAAGGAGTTTAGGGCAGAAACAGGAAATCAGGCTAAGACAGGGCATCTCCTCTCCATCACATACATCGATTGGGTAAGTTGAATTGCATAGCCAAGAATTATTTACCAATGAGCTAAACCGAAAGGGAGACCTAATCTTTATTGATGTCCTACTATGTGCCAGGTGCTTCGTAACATCATCTCCAACTTCCTGATAAACACTGTTGCCCCCGCCACACAGGGGAGGAAACAGCTTTGAAGGTTGGACGGTTGCCCAGCAAGCTCCAGATTCAAGGCCTGTCTGCCTGCAGCTCCTTCCACCTCCAGACTTCACACACAAACTGCTCCCATCCATTGTCCAGAAGAGAAAAGACTCAAGTAGCATGTTCTGCCCCCATCCCACTGAAGGGTCATGAGTGGAGTGTTGGCCGGGTGTACGTCAACCTGAACAGGGGACGGGGATTTCCCACTGTAGGTTTTTTTTTGATGTGGACTATAATTAAAGTCTTTATTGAATTTGTTACAATATTGTTTCTGTTTTACATATTGGATTTGGCCACGAGGCATGTGGGGTCTTAGCTTCCCGACCAAGATCAAACCTGCACTCCCTGCATTGGAAAGCGAAGTCTTAACCACTAGACTGCTAGCAAGGTCCCTCTCCACTATTCTCACACCCTGTGGCTTCCCCAGGTTATTTTATGTCATTTGTTAGAACCGGCGTGTGATGGTTTATTTTATGTGTCAACTTGATAAGGTCAACGTGTGCCCCGTTAGCGATTAAGACATTATTTCTGAGTGTGTGTTTGTGAGGGTGTTTCTGGAAGAGATTAGCATTTGAATCATCAGCTGAGTAAAGAAGATGGTCTTCACCAATGGGGTGGGCACCATCGAGAGCCCAGAGAGGACAAAAAGGCTGAGGAAGGGGAATTCTCTTACTGCTCGCTCTGGGACAGCCCTTGTCTGCCTTTGGACACCCAGCTCCCGGTTCTGGACCTTCTGCTGCTCCCAGGACTGTAACTGGTGGGCAGGCCTGCAGATGTCTGATCAGATGGCACCGTTGGCATTCCTGACCCTCCAACTTGCAAACAGCAGACTGTGGGACTTCTCAGCCTCCGTAGTTGCCTGCCCCAACCCCTCATGATGAATCTCTTTCTGTGAATCTGTATATATCCCATGGGTTCTGTTCCTCTAGAGAACTCGGACTAACACAGAGATAGGACTGTGAACTCCGAGCCACCCCGCCCCCGCCCCGCACCAACCCTGCACTGCTCGACCGCCCCCGGAGCTGGGTACCCCCCATCTTCTCTGCCTTTCCTTCCCGATCCCTGTGCCCGTCATTCCACACTCACCCCACCTGGCCCACCATCCACCCTGGCACACGGACCTTCCCCACACTGCAGTAAGCTGCTGTGGGCGGGGACCACTCCATCTGTCTCCCTGCAGCCTTGCTCCACGGCGGCACACAGGAGGTGCCCAGAATCAGCTGACCATTCAGAGGAAAGACCCTGAGCGAGGACGTTCACTTCACAGAGCTGAAGGCCGTCCCTCGAAGGCGCCCCCACTGGTCCAGCAGCCTGCCCCATGGGGAATCAGGCAGAGTGCGTATTCGGGAGCCCAGAGTTCCCCCTTCTCCCTCCAAGGTGCAGACAGGGCCACACACGTTCTTTGGCCCTCAGGTTCCCAGCTCCCGATTCGTGTTCTGACACAGCCTCTGCATCCTTGGCCTTCTGGGACCTCCACAGCCTACATCATCGACAGAGCCAGCCTCTCGGAACTCAGAGAGACCTCAGTGGGCCTCACGGAGGAACTGCTCCAGTGTTCCAAGAGGGGGCCATCCATCTCTGCTTTAGAGACCGAGGCTGGCAACCTACTACCTTTCCAGATAGCCTTTCAGGACCACCTCCTAGGACAGGGCGGGCACCCTGACACCAAGCCCTAAGCCTTCCCATCATCTCCACCCACCAGCCCTGGTTCACATTCCAGAGCCAAGAGCAGCAGGCTTCAACCCCACCTCACGAGACCCTAGACCAGAGGGGCAGAGCTGCCAGGCTTCCAGGAAAGAGCTATGCGGCCTCCTGGCACTGGCTCCTCACCTCAGGGACAGGCCCAGCCTGACGGCTCCTCACCTGGCTGGGAGGGGCCCAAGGGGCTCGGGAGAGGTGGGCGGCAAGGTGCCAAAGGGCCAACATGGTTGGGGGTCGGGGGGAGATCCCCCCAATACAAGAGATGACACTGAAAATGGGAACAGAAATCTGATTCTCTGAAGGAAACACAAGTCTAGCTCTGAGGCAAGGAAGCAGCCAGGTCACTGGTGGAAAGGTGTGGGGTTGGGGACCATCTGGTCGGAGAGATAAGCCCTGCAAGAGGTCCTCCTGATGAAATTTAGGCAGCCTGTGGCCAGCTATCTAATCCGGACGGCCCGGGTCCCTGGCTGACGTGAAAGACTTGTGTTTACGTGTCTGGAGAGGAAGGAGGCGAGGCCGCTGAAGAGCCCTGTGTACGGCCAGGACNAGCCACCAGGGAAGTCCTTTTGTAAGAATGTTCCTGTTGTAATTCTCTTGAGTAGTAAAAGCATGTGTAAGCCAAGAGACATAGTATGCAAATATTCATTAAAAAAAAAAAAAAGTCTAATAACACAAGACAGCTCCTTGCTATGGGTACTGCCACCATCAACACCCTCATTCCCAAAGCTTCACCTGTCATCTAATAGTACTCTATCTGGTTCTTATCTATCTACCATTCAACAGGATTTCCATGTCCTGGGGGCAGGAATCCTGCAATACATCTTTTGCATCCTTTCTAGTGTCTAACGAAGTACTTAACATCACGTGGATATCCAATAAACAATTGTTGAGTCACGGTGAATTGAATTAAAAATCCCCATATTCCTGGTGCAAGAATGATGGAAGCGACTGAACTTCCCCCCACTCTCCATAGTCTGAGAACTATCATCAAAAGTAAGGATTATCAGGTAAATGAAGATTACTAGGAAGGAAAAGCCAAAGACCAATGCAAAATACTGCAAAGAGGGGTTACAAGAGAAATAACTCCCCTTTAACCTAGTCCTTTCTCTGCTGCAGAAAGGGGATGTTTGGTAAATTGTTGGTGAAAGTCACAGTGTACGTGGTCTATTGTGATTGTCACATGTTCCAGCAGCATAGAGAAAAACAACTTTTTTAAGCTTGAAGTTCTAATAAAAGTTATGTGTTTATTATTTGATTCTATGATTGGTATATAAATAATGAAAAGAGCTTCTCTGAATCCATGACTAATTCCTGAATGTGAATTCAGTGCTCAGACACTAGCTTTTACTGCACATTTTCCTCCATATTTAAACCTTGTGAGTGTCATGTGCAGGAAGCAGGACAGAGAACAGAGGTCTTCTGTTAACTTTAGTACTATCACATGGACTTCCTTGAGGACTTGTGTATTGAGTTCCATATTCTACAACCATGACCTCATTGTCATCTTTATTATGCCTTTGCTAGCTTGTTTTTTTTTTTTAATCTACTTTTGAATCTCTTGATTTTTAGACTTGTATCATAAAGTCTTTCACTGCAGAGATTTTTTTTTCCCTCAGTGTTTAGTGGAGTAAAGAGCCTCTTATAGGTTTTCAATAAACAATATTTGAATCATGTTGAATTGAATTTAAAGTTTAAAAGGAACTTAAAAATGCTGTTCTTTGTTTCCAGGATGAAAGTTATATATGGTATCTATTGTATAACTGAGTAATTACTACAAATAAAGTATCATAAAATATTATAAATGTAGTTAAGTAAAATAGCAGTTTAACCAAAAATAGATATTGCGTATAAACACAGATAGGCCTTGGTTATTTCCTGTAACATATCTGTCTTACAGTTTTTATATAAAAATTTTATATAGGGGCTTTCCTGGTGGTTCAGTGATAAAGATCCACCTGCCAATGTAGGAGACACAGGTTCGATCCCTGGTCCAGGAAGATCTCACATGCCTTGGAGACACTAAGCCATTGTGCCCACAGTTGAGCCTGTATTCTAGAGCCTAGGAGCTACAGCTACTGAGCCCACGTACTGCAGCTACTGAAGCCCACGTGCTCGAAAGCCTTTGCTCAGCAACAAGAGAAGCCACCACAGTGAGAAGGCCATGCACCACAGCTAGAGAGTGGCCCCCACTCGCCACAACTCAAGGAAAGCCCGTGTAGCAATGAAGACCCAGCACGGTCATAAATAAATAAGAGGTTATTTTTTTTGAGTCCTATACAGAAGCAGTAGCCATATTTCTTGAAAAGTATTTGGAATTCTTTATTGTGTAAGTATGGTAATGTAGGGCCATATGGAATTGTCATTCCAAATCTTTGTTGTGACGAGAAAAAAACTGAGGAGCATACAGTCACCTGACAAATTTTTTTTTTCCTGTTACCTGACTTAAAAATATATACACTCAATTTTTCAAATAAATCAATGGAAACTACACAGAATATACCTATATTGGCCTGATAACTTTAATTGTAGCATTGGTTAGTAGCATATTAATATCTTGGCACTTCCTCACCTCCACTTTAAGGAATTCTCTGTAATAATGAATTTTCACCCTTTATAATAAGATTTTCTTGTCATGCAGATGGTATTTTGAATGAATTCAAGTGTGTATATAAAAGATCGGTAGGAAATAAAATTATACCCATATGAAAAGTGCTCTTCTCTAAATTACAAAAATTGGACTATAAAGAAAAGATAATAGTTTTCTAAGTTCTCCCTCATAATTTCGTGACTCTTATTCAGCAAAACAAAAATTGAAATTAGCATTTGTTTTATTATGCATACAATCCACTTGCAATCCACTGGATAGGTCACCATTATCTCTCACAAAGCTAGAACTAGAAGTTTGGGATTGTTTAGCAAAACTGAGCTGGGAGCAGGCCTGTTTTGTTGTACTTGCCAATCTGATTAGCTGCTCTTTTTCATACACAGTAGGACCTAAAGCACAGGTTTCAAAGCATGGTCCAAGAATCATCCGAGAAGCTTGTAGTTATGCATATCCCCAGGCTCCTCATGTAACAGCAGAATCAGAACCTCTGGGTGCAAGGCCTAGAGATCTATATTTAAACAAGAGTCCCTAGTGATAATTATGCTCACCAAATGTGAAAGCCACTGACTGCAGGTTCACACTTAATAATTTAAAATATATATACCTCATCTTTTGGTTAAAAAAAAAAAAAAGATCTGTTTGATAAAACTTATCTTTTGGTTTCATATTTAATATGCCTCTCACTCAGTATTTAGTTTTGTTTTGTTTTTTCCTTCTTCCTGGGTTGGGAAGATGCCCCGGAGAAGGGATAGGCTACCTACTCCAGTATTCTTGGGCTTCCCTGGAGGCTCAGATGGTAAAGAATCTGGGTGCAATGTGGGAAACCTACTTTTGATCCCTGGGTTGGGAAGATTCCCATGGGGAAGGAAACAGCAACCCACTCCAGAGTAGAAGGCTTCCCTGGTGGCTCAGACAGTAAAGAATCTGCCTGTATTGTAGGAGATTCTGGTTTGATCCCCGGGTGGGGAAGACGCCCTGGAGGAGGAAATGGCAACCCACTCCAGTATTCTGGCCTGGATAATCCCCATAGAGGAGCTTGGTGGGCTACAATCCATGGGGTCGCAAAGAGCCAGACACGACTGAGCGACTAAGCACAACACAGCCACTCTGTGTGCTTCTGTTGCTTTCTGCTCTTCGCCTCGCCTGTTTCGCAGAATGTTAAAACCATGTGTGACTACAATCCTTTGATTACAAGCAACAGAATCTAATTCTCGATGTGTTAAAATTTATTGCAGTTTGTGGGTAGCTCATAAGTCAAAAATCTGAAAACAGTGTTAAGAAAAGATATGAGTTAAAGTAGATAGAGTCGGAAGTACCTTTGGTCTTCAATTCCTGTGTCACTTTATTCAAATTTCAAATTATATTTTAAAAGTGTAGGCTTTGCCCAGCATGGTCCTGTTCCCATATCTTGGCCCAGAGAGGCAATGTAACTTTCAGGAGCCTTCCAAAACTGTATCCAGTGACTGAGGGGTGGATCTCTAAAGCGAAATAGTACTAACACCTTTACAAGAAGACTGAAGAAAGATTTTGGTACAGTCAAAAATAATAGATGCACCACGATGCAGAAAACTTTTAAATACACAATTTGAAGTCCTCATTTTAATCATTAAGTCAAGGAATTCCTGAGAGCTAGTCGACAGATACTTATTACAAAATTAGTATTCTCAGTCAGGTGCTATGTTAGGTGTTAGGGAAATTATATTGAAGTTACCAGAGGTCAGGAGTAACAAGGCTACGTAGGTGGGCTAGTTTAGATACAATATAGACTATTCAGGACTAACAGAAGGGCCTGTTTATGTAACTAAAAGTCTGAATCAGATATTTTTAAAATTTAAATAGACTACTGTTTCTACTCAGCTGGTAAAGAATCTGCCTGCAACGTAGGAAACCCTGGTTCTATTCCTGGGTCAGGTAGGTTGTTTCTATCTACTAAGGAAGACAGGGTAAAACACTGTTTGCCTTCTGGGTGTTCTTATGGGGCCTTAGAACTCACAGATAAGGGAACTTGGTGGGACTGTGTGTGTAAACAGGAGCTTGGGGGGTGTGTGTGTATGTGTGTGTGTATATGTAAATGGGATCTTCCTAAACCAGGGGTCAGACTCTCATCCCCTGCATTCGCAGGAAGGTTATTTACCCTGTGCCAGCTGTGAAGCCCCGCAACTTGTGTGAAAGTGAAAGTCGCTCAGTCATGTCTGACTCTTTGCGACCCTATGGACTATACAGTCCATGGAATTCTCCAGGCCAGAACACTGGAGTGGATAGCCTTTCTCTTCTCAAGGGGATCTTCCGAACTCAGGGGTTGAACCCAGGTGTCCCACATTGCAGGTGGATTCTTTACCAGCTGAGCCACAAGGGAATATAGTAGTGGATTAGATAATTATTAAATGAATAAAATGACCTGATTATAAGTTTTTCTCTTAGTTAAGTAGGCAAGTAGTCTTTCCAAAATTATTTTGGGATTTATTACATTACATTATTTATTTGAATAGATCCTATCATTTTAACCAATTTTTATTGAGTACCTAATGTGTGCTTGCTACCAGAGATAAAAAAGAGTGTTCCTACACTCAAGGAGTTTACACTCATTTTCAGGGACTGTCTTTCTTCAGGAATAATGGAAAAGCAAACTTTAGCCTGGTCTTATATTGATTTATCACAAGTTCAATGATTTGCCACCTAAAACATGTTTTCGCAACAGGCAGTCCTGCCAGTCCTGTGAAATCGTGTTTAGAATCAGACTGCATACCTGCCACAGATGCTCAGAGGGCTCAAACATACCTTGTGCACACCAAGACCCAGAGACCCCACAGAGACTGAAACAGAACTGTGTTTGAGTGTCTCCTGAGGAGGTATGGGTCAATAGTGGACTGCTTCAGGGCAGGGGCTCTGGGTGTAGTAGACCTGGGTATGGCATAAGCCCTCTTGGAGGAAAGTGAAGTCGCTCAGTCGTGTCGGACTCTTTGCGACCCCATGGGCTGTAGCCTACCAGGTTTCTCTGTCCATGGGATTTTCCAGGCAAGGGTACCAGAGTGGGTTGCCATTTCCTTTTCCAGGGGATCTTCCCAACCCAGGGATCGAACCCAGGGATCTCCTGCATTGTAGGCAGATGCTTTACTGTCTGAGACACTAGGGAAGTTCTCCTGGAGGAGATCGCCATTAACCCCACTATAGAACCACCAGAACTTACAAAGGACTGGGGATACAGATTATTGGAGGGCACAAACAGAAACTTGTGTACACCAGGACCCAAGAGAAAGGAGCAGTGACCCCACAAGAGACTGACCAAGGCTTGCCTGCGAGTGTCCAGGAGACTCTGGAGGAGGTGTGGGTCGGTGGTGGCCTGCTGTGGGGTTGGGGCACTGAGTGTAGCAGTGCCTGCATGGGACCTTGTGAAGGGGGTCACCATTATCTTCATTCAGTTCAGTTCAGTCACTCAGTCGTGTCCGACTCTCTGCGACCCCATGAATTGCAGCACGCCAGGCCTCCCTGTCCATCACCATCTCTAAGAGTTCACTCAGACTCATGTCCATCAAGTCCGTGATGCCATCCAGCCATCTCATCCTCTGTCAT
>SJYV01047921.1:120080-135882 GCA_006410875.1 Neotragus pygmaeus | reverse complement strand
TCTTTGGAACTCTGCATTCAGATGTTTATATCTTTCCTTTTCTCCTTTGCTTTTCGCCTGTCTTCTTTTCACAGCTATTTGTAAGGCTTCTCCAGACAGCCATTTTTCCGTTTTGCTTTTCTTTCCATGGGGATGGTCTTGATCCCTTTCTCCGTAGAATGTCAGGAATCTCATTCCATAGTTCATCAGGCACTCTATCTATCAGATCCAGGCCCTTAAATCTATTTCTCACTTCCTCTGTAGTTTGGCCACAGGTCAAATAACAGGGAGGGAACACAGCCCCGCCCTTCAGAGAAAATGGGATTAAAGATTTACTGAGCATGGCCCCACCCATCAGAACAAGAACCAGTTTCCACCTCAGTCTGTCTCTTCCATCAAGAAGCTTCCATAAGCCTCTTATCCTTCTCCATCACAGGGCAGAGAAACTGAAAACCACAATCACAGAAAACTAAACAGTCTGATCATGTAGACCACGGCCTTATCTAACTCAATGAAACTATGAGCCATGCTTTGTAGGGCCACCCAAGATGGACAGGTCATGGTGGAGAGTTCTAACAAAACGTGGTCCACTGGAAAAGGGACCAGTATTCTTGCCTTGAGAACCTCATGAACAGTATGAAAAGGCAAAAAGATGGGACAATGAATGATGAACTCCCCAGGTCAGTAGGTGCCCCACGTGCTACTGGAGATCAGTGGAGAAATAACTCCAGAAAGAATGAAGAGATGTGAGAGTTGGACTATAAAGAAAGCTGAGCGCCAAAGATTGAGAGCCCCTTGGACAGCTAGGAGGTCCAACAAGTCCATCCTAAAGGAAATGAGTCCTGAATCTTCATTGAAAGGACAGAATCTGAAGGTGAAACTCCAATACCTGATGCAAAGAACTGACTCATTTGAAAAGACCCTCATGCTGGGAAAGAGTGAAGGTGGGAGGAGAGGGGTATGACAGAGGATGAGATGGTTGGATGGCATCACTGATTCACTGGACATAAGTTTGAGTAAACTCCAGGGTTTGGTGATGGACAGGGAGGCCTGGCGTGCTGCTGTCCATGGGGTTGCAAAGAGTGACAACTGAGCGACTGAACTGAACTGAGTCCTGCCAGGAAAGCTCCAGTTCCTAACCATCCCACTAATAAATACAGACTTATCCTTCGTGTTTGAGATAAAAAGATTCTTTGGGTAGAGTTTTCTCACTTCCCCTCAAATTTAATTTAAATGCCAATACTTTTGCTTACTTGCCTTGTTCCCTACTAGATCTTTCTCTCATCTTTTGGGAGCCAAGAGCCTCCTCAGACAATGTCTTACACAGTTTCAACCACTGTTTACATTCTGAGAAAGCTCAAATCTATGTCTCAGCTCTGATATCTGTTGCTTTCTGGATTATACAACCTGCTGCACAAACAGTTTCCAAATCTGATCTCACTGATCATTCCCTCACTTGTTTTCTCCTGTTGCTGCTGCTGCTGCTGCTAAGTCACTTCAGTCGTGTCCAACCGTGTGTGACCCCAGAGACGGCATCCCACCAGGCTCCCCCATCCCTGGGATTTTCCAGGCAAGAAACTGGAANGATCTCACTGATCATTCCCTCACTTGTTTTCTCCTGTTGCTGCTGCTGCTGCTGCTAAGTCACTTCAGTCGTGTCCAACCGTGTGTGACCCCAGAGACGGCATCCCACCAGGCTCCCCCATCCCTGGGATTTTCCAGGCAAGAAACTGGAATGGGTTGCCATTGCCTTCTCCAATGCATGAAAGTGAAAAGTGAAAGTGAAGTCACTCAGTCATGTCTGACTCCTAGCGACCCCATGGACTGCAGGCTACGAGGCTCCTCCGCCCATGGGATTTTCCAGGCAAGAGTACTGGAATGGGGTGCCATTGCCTTCTCCATTTCTCCTGTTCAGTTCAGTTCAGTCGCTCAGTCGTGTCCGACTCATTGCGACCCCATGAATCGCAGCACACCAGGTCTCCCTGATCATCACCATCTCCCGGAGTTCACTCAGACTCATGTCCATCGAGTCCATGATGCCATCTAGCCATCTCANTTCAGGATTTGAAACAGCTCAACTGGAATTCCATCACCTCCTCTAGCTTTGTTCGTAGTTATGCTTTCTAAGGCCCACTTGACTTCACATTCCAAGATGTCTGGCTCTAGATTAGTGATCACATCATCATGATTATCTGGGTCATGAAGATTTTTTTTGTACAGTTCTTTACTGTATTCTTCAATTTGAGTGAAAGTTACTGCCTTCAGCCTAGATTTTCAGAACAGAAACCTGCAATCTGTGTCTTCATCTCCTCCTTCCATATGTATTCAGAATTTCTTCACTTTAATCTCTTTCTATTCAACCCACTCTTCTACATCCCCCTGTACCACCTTAATCCATTTGTCAGAACTGCTGTAGTTTCTAAATTAGCCTATTCCCTATGGCTCACCTTCCAAAATTAGCAGAAGCCAATCTTATAAAACAAAACTAACTTCCCTTACCTCTTTAAAAAACAAAACAAAACATTTTAAAGCTGCAAAGTAAATCATGCAAAATGCAAGGCTGGAAGACTTATAAGCTGGAATCAAGATTGCTGGGAGAAATATCAACAACTTCAGATATACAGATGATACCACTTTAATAACAGAAAGCAAAGAGGAAGTAAAAAGCCTCTCAATGAAGGTGAAAGAGGAGAATGAAAAGGCTGGCTTAAAATTCAGCATTCAACAAACAAAGATCATGGCATCTGGTCCTGTAACTTCATGGCAAATAGATGGGTAAAAAGTGGAAATAGTGACAGATTTTCTTTGCTTGGGCTTTAAAATCACTGTGGATGGTAACTACAGCCACAAAATTAAAAGATGCTTGCTCCTTAGAAGAAAAGCTATGACAAACCTAGACAGCATATTAAAAAAACAGAGACATCACTTTGCTTACAAAGGTCTTTAGAGTCAAACCTATGATTTTTCCAGTAGTCATGTATGGATGTGAGAGTTGGACCATAAGAAGGCTGAGGGCCAAAGAATTGATGCTTTTGAACTGTGGTGCTGGAGAAGACTCGAGAGTCTCATGGACAGCAAGGAGATTAAACCAGTCAATCCTAAAGGAAATGAGTCCTGAATATTCATTGGAAGGGCTGATGCTGAAGCTAAAAATCCAATACTTTAGCCACCTGATACAAACTGATTCATTTTAAAAGACCCTGATCCTGAGAAAGATTGAGGGCAAGAGGAGAAGGGGTTGACAGGATGGGATGGTTGGATGGCATCACTGATTTAGTGGACATGAGTTTGGGGAAACTCAGGGAGATAGTGATGGACAGAGAAGCTGGCATACTGCAGTTCATGGGGTTGCAAAGTGGGACACGACTTAGGGACTGAACAACAATATTAAGGAGAAAGTTCAAATTCACATGCATTATATGAAAATGCATCTGCCTACAATGTGGAAGACCCAGGTTTGATCCCTGGGTTGGGAAGATCCCCTGGAGAAGGAAATGGCAACCCACTCCAGTACTCTTGCCTGGAAAATCCCATGGACTGAGGAGCTTGGTAGGCTATAGTCCATGGGGTCACAAAGAGTCAGACATGACTGAGTGACTTCACTTCACTTCACTTCACTTCATATGAAAACATCATTATCTGTTCCTTCCTATCTGTCTAGTTTCTAGGTCTGTCAAAGCCAATGAGTAATGTTGATATTCCAACCCCACCAGCCTGTCTCAAGTCCTTACCATTTTAGTGAAACTGACTTCCAACTGCCTATTAGTCTTTCTCCTCTAGGTGTCCTCAAAGAAAAAATATCAAAAATTGATGCATAAATGAGTACTCCAACTTCCTTATCCTCTGGTTAGATAACTCTAAGGCTTGTGTCCTACATCAGCTCTCAAAAATTCCCAGTGTAACTGATTTCCATATATTCACATTGACCACAGTGGTAACAGACTTGATAAAGTATACTTTGGTGCTACCTCTCCTTTCCTAGAGTCTTCCCAGTGTCTCATGGGATCACCCCACTGCACTGACACTCTGAATCTTGTCTCTGCATCAGATTTTGAGGCAGCCAAATAAGACATGTATCCTTTGCTTCTGCCAAAAATATAAGTGCATTTTTAAAACATGTCATGTTTTCCCTGGAATAATTCTGGCCCCCACCTCCATTACCTTGCTAAACTATACTAATTTCTTAAAGTATTTGCCCAAATACCACCACTTTAAGGGAAGTTTTTCTTAACACCAAAAAGCTTGGCCTGGAAGCTCTCCCTCTCTGTACCAAAGCATATCTATCTCATGGCAGACACCTTAATGTTGATTTGTTCATCTGGCTTCCCTAGTAGACTGTGATCTCCTTAAGGACAAGGATCAAGATATATTTGAAAGTTTGGTGTAGTCCTAAAAATAGAAGGGAAGACAGCACAATTAAGCTCACTAAATGTTTGCCTGAATGGTTTTTAATGAATGTGTTATGAATGAATGAGTTTATAAAAAAAATGAAACCAACAAGGGCAAATGTAATTCAGGGAAAGAAAGTCTATTGCTGCATGAAAATTTACACAATTAATCTCAAGCTTCAGAAGAAATAGTTCTGGTTCATTTGCATCACTGTTATTCCCAGTAGGTGGGGATAACAATAATAAAACTAATACATCCTGAGCAATCCTTATGTCCGAGACAGTGTGTAAGCACATTCCATATGCCATCTTCCCTTTGTATATGACATTATGATATTATTTTGTATCATATTATACTTATTTTAGAATTTATGATGATGATGACTATTATTATGACTTATTACTATTTCCATTCAACAAAGGGTTAATTATGTTCATGCTGGATATTTTAAAGCAGTTTCTTTTCACAAGAGTCTGAGAAAGTCCTATTATCCTTATCAAGGTGATGCAGAATAATAAATTAAAATGATGGAACTAAGAAACTGCATGCCTCAGGACCCAGCCACACACACACAAAAAATGCCTGGGGCAGGCTTCTGGCCTCACACTGTTTTGTAACTTAACATAGCCAAAACACTGTTGTTTTGACCATTGGCTAGACATTCCTAAAACCAGTTTCAGAATTATATTTTCCAAACACATTCAAAATTTGGGTTCACAATAAAGCAGTGAAACTATACTACTACTAATTAACAACTGTAATAAGCCCTTTTTATATCTATTGCATGATATTAACTCCTGGGGATACAGATTAACTAAGTCAGGATTCAGATCACTGGGATATGGTACCTTATTTTGAATAATGGAGCTGACCCTTGAACAATATGGGCGTGAACTGCATGGGTACAACTTATACTCAGTTTTTTCAATAAATATTACAAGCTCTTAGTATCCACGGGGTTCCACATCCATGGATTCAATCAACCACATCATGTAATATTTATGATCCGAATCTGCGGTTGATGAATCCATAGATTTGGAGTCTGTGGATACCAAGGGCAAGTATGGGACTTGAGCACCCTTGGGATTTTGGTGTCTGTTGTGGGTCCAGTCCCTTTCAGATTCTAACAACTTTAATTGCCCTTTCCACCTTTACGATCAATGACCAAAATGTACCACTTCAGTCTTTTCTCCTGTACTGTGTCATTTGTCTATAGGAGTCTGTCTGCTAAGAAACTCCGGATGCATTGCAGACATCAGCATGTTTATCTTGAAATGACTACTTCACTTATGTCAAAACTGAACTAAACAACACTTTCATTAAAAAAAAAAAAATTATTTGGTTGCACCGGGTCTTAGTTGCATTATGCGGTTTCTTTAGTCACGGCATGTGAACTCTTGGCTATAACATGTGGGATCTAGTTCCCTGACCAGACGTCAAACCCAGTCCCCTGCACTGGCAGTGTGGAGTCTTAGACACTGGACCACGAGGGAGGCCCCTCAGCAACACTTTCATTTTATTTATTAGTTAATTAATTTTGCTTTACTCTTCTGGTTTTCTCTCTGAAAGAGTAATTTTTTTTTTCTTTTTGAGGAAATGAATGATGTTTTCTTTATTTTTGTATCACCAGGACCAGTTATGGCTTTAGGTACCTCAGAAGCATTCTATAAGTGTTTCTGTAATGGATTAAAAAACAAAACAAAACAAAAAAACCAGTTCTCTAAAACATTGAATTTCATGCTTTTAAGCTTGAAAAACTAGAAATGTTTTTGCAGAATAGTTCTATATAAATTTTATCAATAAAGGCATTTTAGTTTAAGTTCTGTGAATTAAGCCATGCCTTATTTAATCCCTACCCCTATATCTTTTCCTCCAGACATAACTTGAAATCAGTGATAAATTCCAATTCATAAAGCTAATCTCTAGTGTTACATCCGGTCTGCTTCATTCACTAGTTTTCCAACAATAGTCTGAAGTAGTCAGCATGTAATAATCAGGAAACCTTTACTGGCATGCTTCCAGGCCCTAGTCATCTTTTATGAGCCTTAACACTGTTAAGTCACATCGACTTAAGCTCAACCACATGAATGAAAATTCCACGATACTCTTAAGTCACTGTACAAGTCTACAATTTATAAACAGGCTGTATTTTAAAGTCTGTTTTTACATCAGTGTCTGCAATTTGGAGAGCATTTTCATAAATTTCCAAATTAGCCCATCAATTCCTTTAGTAAACTTTATTTAAAGATAGCTGAATCTTAAATGATAATAGTTGTATCTATAGTTATGGATTCTGGGTCACAGGGTAGGAATGGGGTTTATCGGAAAGAGATGTATACCCCTAGGGGCTGAATTGACCAGTAGAGCAAAGCCCCTAGTCTTTGCAAAGCCTAAGCAGCACCGCAGAGGGTACAACACTTTTACATTTACTTCCAGGTCACATGAAACTTCAGGGGTCCAATGGCAAGACAGAAGGCTGGCTGCCCAATTTATAGACTTGCAGAGCTTTCTTTGGTCATCCCTACCAGATTCATCTGTAAATGGTCAGATAGTAAATATTTTAGGCTTTTCAAATGATACAATCCCTGTCACAAGTATTCAACTCCACAGCTGTGGTGTGAAAGCAGCCAAGGATGATACATAAATATGTGAGCATAACTGTTCTAGTAAAACTTTACTAACACATACTGGAAGCCGAATTCTATATAATTTTCATGTGTCACAAATATAATACTTCTTTCGAATTTTTTTCCAACCATTTAAAAGTACAGAAACATTCTTAATGGTGCTGGACAGAACAGATAGAAGGCTGGATGTGAACCACAGGCCATAGTTTGCCAACCCTGCTTTAGAATAACCCATGTTTAACTTCACATTTGCTAAAATTTTTTTCTTCCTCCCATTTCTGTCTCCCTCATGCACCCTGAACTCTTGTTTTGTCCTAAATCCCATGCAGGATGATTCTAGACTAAAGTATCCCATGCTCTGCTGTGTCTGAATTTTCCTTCCTGCCTTCCCATCTCCTGGGTATATAGCCTTCCAGCTAGTGCTTCATCGTTTAGTCACTCAGTTATGTCTGACTCTCTGTGACCCTGTGGACTATAGCCCGCCAGACTCCTCTGTCCATGGGATTTTTCAGGCAAGAATACTGGAGTGGGTTGCCATTTCCTTCTCCAGTACTAGTTCTTAAGAAAAATTAAATGTGATTCACTAAGAAGTGCTGTTGCCCAAATATTCTCTAGAAAATACAAATCTGGACCTGTCATCCCAGATCCAACATTTCCCTATCTTTCCTTTAACTAAAAGAAATTTAATCTTTTACACTCAGCTGTTAAGTCCTTCACCACCTGGCTGTCATCTCCCATCAGATCTTATTCCTTATCATTTTTGTAATTCTCACAGAATCATGTGTACCGCATGCCCTGTGGACAGGCTAGTTGTTTTCCCAGTTGCCAAGCAGTCCTCGTGCAAACCACTCTGTCTGAATGGAATGCCTTGACCCCTCTCCTCTGATATGGAACTTCAGCTGACCCTTCACGGTCTGGCTCTAAAGTTACACTCACAATGAAGCCTTTGCTAATACCTCAAGAAATCACTTTGTGGGGAAAAAAAAATATATTATGACGTGCAACACATTGTTGAGTAGCTATCTGTTTATACACCTTTTCTTCCTACCAGACTAGTTTTAGGTGGGAAGGGATTGTGTTTTCTTTATCTTAACTGATATCTTCCTTTTCTACCCGCCGGTCCTAGCCCAGAGTCAGCAAGTAGTGTATTCCTATGAAAGGTATTAAATTTGACTCTCCCAGAGGGTTAAATGTTTTCACATTTAGCAGTGTCTATTTGCTAAGTCAAGTGAATTTCGAATTGGCAGGGTTCCAGGCTATAGTAAAATAAGGTGAACAAATTTGGGCAGAAAAAATAAATACGCTGATTTTGGTCAGAGCCAGTTCCCTAAGGGGTTCCCATGGTTTATAGTTCTTGTTTCTTTCTGGTTCCACAGGCTCACTATCACTTCTAATGTCCCCGTGACTTTCATGGGTAAGGCTTCAAGTCAGAGGAAGGATGAGGGGAACTTTTCACTTTCATGCATTGCAGAAAGAAATGGCAACCCACTCCAGTGTTGTTGCCTGGAGAACACCCGGGACGGGGGAGCCTGGTGGGCTGCCGTCTACGGGGTCACACAGAGTTGGACACGGCTGAAGTGACTTAGCAGTAGCAGCAATTCAAACTACCAGTCAGTTGTTACTTGTTTGGAAGCTAGTGACTGAGGCAGTACCAGGTCCTGCCGTGTTTCCTTACCTACCACATCCAGGAAGCAGAGAAGGGTTTATATGGGAATGACAGAGATTCTGAAACGTGTCACTTAGAATTGAACGTTTCATTAAATGCCAAAGAACTAGGGAAATGAACAACTCTGTCTAAAATAAATGACAGTAAATAAATAAGTGATTCAGTGAAGGTCCTGTCAGGAAGATAAAATTTAAACAATTTTTTGATTTTTCCTTGGAAACTTTTCTACCTTTCAAACCTATTCAATCTGCTTTTCAAGGAAATAAATAAATAAACAAACCTAAAAACAGGGTTTTCTGGTGGCTTGGTGGTAAAGAATCTGCCTGTCAATACAGGAGATGTGGGTTCATTCCCTGGGTCAGGAAGATCCCCCGGAGAAGGAAATGGCAACCCACTCCTGTATTCTTGCCTAGAGAATGCCATGGACTGAGGAGCCTCGTGGGCTACAGTTCATTGGGTCTCAAAAGAGTTGGACCCAACTGAGTGCGCACATACACAAAAGTCCTTCAGTTCAGTTCAGTCGCTCAGTCNTGAAGTCGCTCAGTCATGTCCGACTCTTTGTGACCCCATGGACTGTAGCCTACCAGGCTTCTCTGTCCATGGGATTTTCCAGGCAATAGTACTGGAGTGGATTGCAATTTCCTTCTCCAAACTATGAATAAAAGCATGACTTTTTGTTTCCTTATCTCCCAGGTAGCTCAGAAATTTTAATTATGTAGTTTTTCATTTTCCTATTCAAATAAATATGCCCCTACCCATGTTAAGGTTGAATTATATTTCCCCAAAAGATACACTGAAGCCCTAGCCCTGGGTACCTGTGACCTCAGTTTGAAATAGTATCTTTGCAAATATAATCAAGTGATCATGAGGTCACTATGGGATCCCTAATCCATTATGATTGCTGTCTTTTTAGAGGATGAGACAGAAGGACATCTAAGGAGAGAACTGTGTGACTACCAAGGTAGGGATTGGACGCATAAATGATAAACCAAGAAACACCAAGGATTGTTGGAAATATCTAAACTGTGGTGCTGGAGAAAACTTCTGAAAGTCCCTTGTACAACAAGGAGATCAAACCAGTCATCCTTAGGGACATCAACCCTGAATGCTCGTTGGAAAGACTGATGCTGAAGCTGAAGCTCCAGTAATCTGGTCATTTGATGTGAACACTGACCTATTAGAAAAGACCCTTATGCTGAGAAAGTTTGAGGGCAGAAGGAGAAAAGGGCATTAGAGGATGAGATGGCCAGATGGCATCACTGATGCAATAGATATGAACTTGGGGAAAATTCAGGAGGTGGTGAGGGACAGGGAAGCCTGGCGTGCTTTAGTCCATGGAGTCACAAAGAGTCGGACATGACTGAGTGACTGAACGATAACAACAACGAGAGAAATGAATGGAAAAGATTCTCCCTTAGAGCCTTCAGAGACAGCTTGGCCCTGAAGACGNTGGCCAGATGGCATCACTGATGCAATAGATATGAACTTGGGGAAAATTCAGGAGGTGGTGAGGGACAGGGAGGCCTGGCGTGCTTTAGTCCATGGGGTCACAAAGAGTCGGACATGACTGAGTGAACGATAACAACAACGAGATAAATGAATGGAAAAGATTCTCCCTTAGAGCCTTCAGAGACAGCTTGGCCCTGAAGACATGGCTTTCAGACTTCTTACCTCCAAAACTGTTTGAGAGTATAAATTTCTATTGTTCAAAGTTACTCAGTACTTTATTTTGCAGCTCCAGAAATCTAGCTAATATATACTAAGCATGAAAAAAATAGTAAGTACTTGTTAGTTGAAAAATTAGTAGTACCTTCCATTAGGCTCTTCAAAGGATAATTTTAGATAAGTTCTTCTATTCTGCATGTATGTTCTTTTTCACTTTTTTTGAGTGATCAATTTCCCAGTGCTAATTTCCTTTCCTTTGCCTTTATCAAATGACAAGATCTGTTCCAAATCAAACTTCTTTCAGGAAGAAGGGCAGATACAAGCCTGGTGGTCAATATCAAGGGAAAGGTAGTAATGGGAGATAGAGAGACTTTCCTCCTTTGCATCATCATGGGGGGTTGGGATGCTTGTGAGAAAGACTTCACCTAAAATCCCAACAAAATGAAACATGATAATGGATTGAAACATAGTTGGGAATCTATGTTAGTTGGGTTACTCTAAGAAGCAGACAACAAACTAATATTAGACATGCAGAAAATGTATCCTAAGAAGGATAAAGGAAAAGGGTAAAGAAATATCTGGAGAAGGCAAGCAGTGCCTTCCAATCATAATTCTAATTTGACACCTGTGAAGGGGACAGAAAAGGAAGGAAGATTGGATAGGAAGAGTCTGAAGTTTCAGCACAGTTCCAAGAAATGTTCAGCTAGGTCAAAGGGAAATCTTGGACTAAAACTGCCCATCAGGACAGTCCTACATCTCAGGAATGAAAGTGAAAGTGAAAGATGCTCAGTCGTGTCCTACTCTTTGTGACCCTATGGACTATACAGTCCATGGAATTCTCCAGGCCAGAATACTGAAATAAGTAGCCTTTCCCTTCTCTAGGGGATCTTCCCAACCCAGGGGTCAAACCCAGGTCCCTCACACTGCAGGCAGATTTTTTACCAGCTGAGTCACAAGGGAAGCCCAAGAATGCTCGAGTGGGTAGCCTATCCCTTCTCCAGTGGATCTTCCCATCCCAGGAACCAAACTGGGGTCTCTTGCAGTACAGGCAGATTGTTTGCCAACTGAGCTATCAGGAAATAGGCTTGCCTAAACCCTTCCCATGCTGTCACTGGCTGGGAACACTCATGGGAAATGTGCCCTGAGATCAGATGTGGTCATGGATCCAGAGAGGCAGCATCTAGGCCATCAGTCAACCGTGTTCCCAATGGCAGGAGGTCTGATCAGTGTATTTCCATGGCCACCACTCTGTTCAAAACCAGAACAAATTCTGAGTGTTGCTAGGAGTTCATGCTAGGACTTCCCTTGTGGCTCAGCCAGTAAAGAATCCACCTGCAATGCAGGAGATCTGGGTCCAGTCCCTGGATTGGGAAGATCCCCTGGAAAAGCGAAAGGCTACCTACTCCAGTTCTTCTGTGTATTCTTGCGATCTCTTCTTAATCGCTTCTGCGTCTGCTAGGTCCTTGCCATTTCTGTCCTTATTCATGAAGAACTATACAAAAAAGGTCTTAATGATAGGAATAACCACAATGGTGTGGTCACTCACTCAGACTCAGACATTCTGGAGTGTGAATTCAAGTGGAGCTTAGGAAGCATTACTACAAATAAAGCTAGTGGAGGTGTTGGAATCCAAGTTGAGCTATTTAAAATCTTTAAATATTAAAAGATGATGCTATTAAAGTGTTGCACTCAATATACCAGCAAATTTGGAAAACTAAGCTCAGTTTTCTTCCAATCCAAAAGAAGGGCAATGCCGTGTTCAAATTATGAGTACAATTGCATTTATTTCACAAGTTGGTAAGATTATGCTTAAAATCCTTCAAGCTAGGTTTCAGCAGTACAAGAACTAAGAACTTCCAGATGTAAAATCTAGATTTAGAAAAGGCAGAGGAACCAGAGATCAAATTGCTAACATTCGACGGATCCTAGAGAAAGCAAGGGAACTCCAGAAAAACATCTACTTCTGCCTGATTAACTACACTAAAGCCTTTAAATGTGTGGATCACAACAAAGTGTGGAAAATTCTGAAAGAGATGGGAATACCAGATCACTATACCTGCCTCCTGAGAAATCTGTATGCAGGTCAAGAAGCAACAGTTAGAACTGCACATGGAACAACTGAATAGTTCCATGAAATGTTTCTATGAAAACTGCGAAAAGAGTATGACAAGGCTGTATATTGTCACCCTGCTTATTTAACTTAAATGCAAAGTATACCATGTGAAATACTGGACTGGATAAACCACAAGGTGGAAGATCAAGGTGGAAATCACAATCAAGATTTCCAGGAAAATATCAACCTCAGATATGCAGATGATACCACTCTAATGGCAGAAAGTGAAGAGGAACTAAAAAGTCTTTTCAGGAGGGTAAGGAAGAAGAGTGAAAAATCTGGCTTAAAACTCAACATTCACTGCGAGTTGGGACCGGGGTCTGGTGCAGAAAGTCCTTCATCATGGGAATGGGGCATGGCTGGAAAGGCAGCCATGCCCTCACCCATCCCACATTCCATGTTCCTGGGGAACCTGGTGCTAAATCATTGGTAGAGGACCTGCTTCTGGGTAGGGGTTTTGTTCGTAATAGAGCAGCTCCCTTGCTGCGATCTATTGAAAGTCAGCCCTTGACACAAGGATTTAGAAAAAGAAAAAAACAAACAAAAAAACCCTCAACATTCAGAAAACAAAGATCATGACATCTGGTCCCATCACATCACGGCAAATCAGTTCAGTTCAGTAACTCAGTCATGTCTGACTCTTTGGGACCCCATGGACTGCAGCACACCAGGCTTCCCTGTGTATCACCATCTCCTGGAACTTACTCTAACTCATGTCCATTGAGTTGGTGATGCCATCCAACCGTTTCATCCTCTGTCGTCCCCTTCTCCTCCCACCTTTAGTCTTTCCCAGCGTCAGGGTCTTTCCCAATAAGTCAGTTCTTTGTATCAGGTCCCCAGAGTATTAGAGTTTCACCTTCAGAATCAGTCCTTCTGATGAAAATTCAGCACTAATTTCCTTTAGGACTGACTGGTTTGATCTCCTTGGAGTCCAGGGGACTCTCAAGAGTCTTCTCCAACACCACAGTTCAAAAGCATCAGTTCTTCGGTGCTCAGCTTTCTTTAGTCCAACTCTCACATCCATACATAACTACTGGAAAACCATAACTTTGACTAGATGGACCTTTGTTAACAAAGTAATGTCTCTGCTTTTTAATATGCTGTCTAGGTTGTTCATAGCTTGTTGTCCAAGGAGCAAGTGTCTTTTAATTTCATGGCTGCAGTCACCATCTGCAGTGATTTTCAGTTCAGTTCAGTCGCTCGATTTTGGAGCCCCCCAAAATAAAGTCTGTCACTGTTTCCATTGTTTCATCTATTTGCCATGAAGTGATGAGACTGGATGCTGTGATCATAGTTTTCTGAATGTTGAATTTTAAGCCAAGTTTTTCACTCTCCTCTTCCACTTTCATCAAGAAGCTTTTTAGCTCTTCACTTTCTGCCATAAGGGTGGTGTCATTGGCATACCTGAGGTTATTGATATTTCTCTTAGCAATCTGGATTCCAGCTTGTGCTTCATCCAGCCCAGTTTTTCTCATAATGTATTCTGCATATAAGTTAAATAAGCAGGGTGACAATATACAGCCTTGATGTACTCTTTCCTGATTTGGAACCAATCTGTTGTTCCATGTCCAGTCCTAACTGTTGCTTCTTGACCTGCGTACAGATTTCTCAGGAGTCAGGTAAAGTGGTCTGGTATTCCCATCTCTTGAAGAATTTTCCGCAGTTCGTTGTGATCCACACAGTCAAAGGCTTTGGCATAGTCAATTAAGCAGTAGTAGATGTTTTTCTGGAAGTCTCTTGCTTTTTCGATGATCCATCGGATGTTGGCAAATTGATCTGATTCTTCTGCCTTTTCTAAATCCAGCTTGAACATCTGGAAGTTCACGATTCATGTACTATTGATGCGTGGCTTGGAGAATTTTAAGGATTACTTTGCTAGTTTGCGAGATGAATACAATTGTGCAGTAGTTTGAAAATTCTTTGGCATTGCCTTTCTTTGGTATTGGAATGAAAACTGATCTTTTCCAGTCCTGTGGCCACTGCTGAGTTTTCCAAATTTACTGGCATATTATCTGCAGCCCTTTCACAGCATCATATTTTAGGATTTGAAATAGCTGTGGAACTGGGATTCCATCACCTCCACTAGCTTTATTCAGAGTGATGCTTCCCTAAGGCCTACTTGACTTTGCATTCCAGGCTGTCTGGCTCTAGGTGAGTGATCACACCATTGTGGTTATCTACGTCATGAAGATCTTTTTTGTATGGTTTTTCTGTGTGTTCTTGCCACCTCTTCTTAATATCTTCTGCTTCTGTTAGGTCCATACCATTTCTGTCTTTTATTGTGCCCATCTTTGCATGAAATGTTCCCTTGGTATCTCTAATTTTTTTGAAGATATCGTTAGTATTTCTCATTCTATTCTTTTCCTCTATTTCTTTTCAGTGATCCCTGAGGAAGGATTTCTTATCTCTCCAAAATGTCTTTGGAACTCTGCATTCCAATGGGTATAGCTTTCCTTTTCTCCCTTGCCTTTAGCTTCTCTTCTTTTCTCAGCTATTTGTAAGGCCTCCTCAGACAACCTTTTGCCTTTTTGCATTTCTTTTTCTTGGGGATGGTCTTGACCCCTGCCTCCTATACAATGTCATGAACCTCCGTCCATAGTTCTTCAGGCACTCTGTCTATCAGATCTCATCCCTTGAATCTGTTTGTCACTTCTACTGTATAGTCATAAGGGATTTGATTTAGGTCATACCTGAATTGTCTAATGGTTTTCCCTTCTTTATTCAACTTAAGTCTGAATTTTGCAATGAGTAGTTCATGATCTGAGCCATAGTCAGCTCCTGGTCTTGTTTTTGCTGATTGTATAGAGCTTCTCCATCTTTGGCTGCAAAGAATATATTCAATCTGATTTCAGTATTGACCATCTGGTGATGTCCATGTGTAGAGTCTTCTCTTGGGTTTTTGGAAGAGAGTGTTTGATATGACCAGTGTATTCTCTTGGCAAAACTCTGTTAGCCTTTGCCCTGCTTCATTTTGTACTCCAAGGCCAAATTTGCCTGTTACTCCAGGTATCTCTTGACTTCCTACTTTTGCATTCTAGACCCCTATAATGAAAAGTACATCTCTTTTGTGTCTTAGTTCTAGAAGGTCTTGTAGGTCTTCATTGAACCATTCAACTTCAACTTCTTCAGCATTACTGGTTGGGGCATAGACTTGAGTTACTCTGATATGAATGGTTTGCCTTGGAAACGAAGAGAGATCATTCTGTCATTTTTGAGATTGCATCCAGGTACTGCATTTTGGACTCTTTTGTTGACTATGATGGCCACTCCATTTCTTCTAAGGGATTCTTGCCCATGTAGTAGATATAATGGTTATCTGAGTTAAATTCACCCATTCCAGTCCATTTTAGTTCACTGATTTCT
>SJYV01047921.1:96962-117059 GCA_006410875.1 Neotragus pygmaeus | reverse complement strand
GAAAAGAAATTTTTTTTTATTTCTTTTCTGCAGTGTACTTTGGGACCTTTAATTTTTTTTTTTTTTTTTTTTTTTTGCATTATGAAATGTAAAGAGTTAACAAAGTATGGAGCATTTACCAAAAGTTCTTTGACCACAGAGCTTTTCTTTTTCTTTTCCCCTTGAAACATATTGAAAGACCAGAACTATATACTTTTGGAAATACTGGATTGAATATCTAATCTTCCCAGGGGTGATTTTCATTTTGATCAGAATCTCTAGAAGACCAGAAAGACTTCATGACGCTCTAATTGTGGAATTTCAGGCATTAAGAAAGTCAGGAAAGTTATGAAGAGGAGGAGAGACTGTTCTGGCACAGGTCTGATGTATCCTGCCTGATAACACTGCCCTTCTGATGACCTCATGGAAGGTCTTATTAAGAGCTCTGACTTGCAGTATGCTGTCCTGATTTGGATTCAAGCTGAATTGTTCTGTTATTCACAAACTTCATGTTATCACTTGCCCCGCCTTTCCCCTACTTCAGAGCTACGCTCCTTCCCTGAGAAATTTCTTGTTGAGCTTAGAAAAGCAGTCTGAGAAATTGCATGACTCCTCCATTCTCAGTAATGATATCCTTAATTTTGAGCCTAAAATCAGTATCCTATCTTAAGGGAAGACATTGCCTGTCTGGCTGGGGAACGCTTCAAGGTTATGAACTCAATGCGTGTCCATTGAGCAACCAAAATGTGCAAAGTCCTATGCTTTATGTTTGCCTAATATCATACATAGTTTCCCCTGTTCCTTAGGAACAATCTAGATGAGTGGAACAAACCTAAATTTAGTAGTCTGATTGCTTAATGTTTAACCAAATGTCATGGTCTTCTTATTTAGAATGCAAAATGAAAACAAAGCAATATCTTTGTTGAGGTCATCACTAAAATTGTTTTCTATATAAGTTTTGCATATAATTGGATCATGATCTGTCTCTAAAGCTTACTGCTTCAGAAGGACTATCATGGAGTCCTTTATTAAAAACTCTATTCAGAGATGTGGGAGTCTCCTGTGGAGTATACACACTAAACTATTAGACTGTGATCATTAGCTTTTTATGGATTACCCACAGTCAGCAAATGTTAATAAATGTGGTTGATATATTCATTTAAAATAATCAATATTAAAGAAATTTCATGGATGTTTCTCTGGTAGGAAATTGTTATTTTCTATCTCAACCTGTCTTTTGAAGACATTATTATTACCACTAATGTAATTCACTTCTCCCAGGGCTCAATAATGCCATATAGCCATTATTTAACTAATTTTTCTTCATTATAAAATTTTTTAGATAAAGGAAGATGCAATTATGAATATACAATGATAAAGAGATGGGCAGTAATCAAGAGTTCTTTTTATACATTCATAGTGTGCACACTAAGTCATTTTAGTCGTGTCTGGCTTGTTGTGACCCCATGGACTGTAGCCCACCAGGCTTCTTGGTCCAAGGGATTCTCCAGGCAAGAATACTGAAGTGGGTTGCATGACCTCCTCCAGGGCATCTTCCCGACCCAGGGATCAAACTCGAGTCTTTGTCTCACTGCATTGGCAAGTGGGTTCTTTACTACTAGCGCCACCTGGGAAGCCCACATAATAAACTTATTAAGTGACCTTTGCAAAGAAAAGGTTATTATCTCTCCTTTTTTCTTCTTCTTCTTCTCCCTATTGGGATAATTTGTTGTTTACTGAGCTTAGACTGGGCTTGCCACCCTGTGGTGTCCTATTTTTGGATTTGTCCATCTTGATCTAGGTGTGTCTTAGGGGAGGGGGTATCTGTGAAGTGGAATTTGTTGTGTAGGGAGCTGGCATGAGACTGGTGGACAATGGGGAGGACCACTGGGGTGGAGTCTACCCCCCAGCCAGCCCTGAGGACTAATCCCAAAGCCTGTGAAGAAAAGGAAGAAACCAAAAGAACTGTTTTAACTCAAGGTCTGGTGAAGAAGCAAGAGGCGGGCCCACTGCCTGAGCACCCTGGATAAGAAAGGAACCATGCATTTGATGACTGTATGTCTTAGTCTGCCTGGACTACATCAAGTTTATTATTCTGTCTTGGGGTAACTATTAAATAGAGCCCCCTCTCACTCTCAAAATTATTCAAGCTAAGAAAATAAATTATATATTCATCCTTAGCAGAGAGTGAGGCAGAAAGGAGATTCTGTCCTTGGAGATCGAGGAAGGAATAACGCATCTCTGAGGACAGAGGGCTCAAGGGAAGGCAGGAATGTTTTGGTATCTCATGGAGGGCCTGGGCTGTGGTGACCAGTGTCCCCCAAATGGCCCTGTGGATGCCAAGCATCACTTGGTGGCCCCACTGGAAGAATGTGAGCTGGTCTATTTGGGGACATGTGGAGAGTTATTCTGAGGACTACCTGAAATACTGAAGAGACTTGTTAGGGACTTTTTGTCATGTGACCTCATTTGATCTCCAGGCTGGTGAGGCAGGGAGAATGTAACACAGGGCCTGGCAGTAATCACAAGGGCCCATATTAATTCTAAGAGTTTGCTTAATGCATTCAGCAACACTTTTGGAATGGCTAAGATTCAATCACAGTGAATCTTAAGTAGTTTCCCCAAGTTAAATGGATCTAAACAATGCTGAATCCTTTATCAAATAGTAGTGTTCAGCGATTTATCAGTCTGAATTTTGGTCTTTTAAAATCCTGCAGCTTCCGTCTAAAGCAGTCACTCAAAGTCTCTGAGTGATGACAAGATCAGGATGATGACTAAGTTTGCTTCCAGGTGTGGAGCCAGTTTGAAAATAACTATAGTGCATTTTTGACTGATTAGCTCATGCTCTCACTTTAATATGATCATGTCTGTCTGATTTATTTTTATTATGTTATATAACCAAAACCTCTCCCAACACAAGAATAAAAATAGAGAGAACTGCCATAAGTAGTTATGTATCATTTGTTCTAGGGATGGTTTCATATTTTGCTTGTTCTCAGAGAACTGTCTTAAATTTACTTGTGCATCATTATCATAAGAGTTAAAATCAAACTACTACTGTCACTTTTGTTTTCAGTGACTTTTGGATTGAAAAGGATAGTTTGCATTAATGCCCTGAATAAGTTAATTAGAAAAAAAATTCAGCTAGTCTAAAAGAACTGATGTACCTCCCCAAGATGACTAATCAATTTCTGGACTTCCCCAACTATCAACTACGTTTTTATTGGTGTATATATATATATATATATAGGCTATTTCCTTATTAGTTCAGTTCAGTTCATTTACTCAGTTGTGTCCTACTCTTTACGACCCCNCCAAGATGACTAATCAATTTCTGGACTTCCCCAACTATCAACTACGTTTTTATTGGTGTATATATATATATATATATAGGCTATTTCCTTATTAGTTCAGTTCAGTTCATTTACTCAGTTGTGTCCTACTCTTTACGACCCCATGGATGCAGCACGCCAGACCTCCCTGTCCATCACCAACTCCTGGAGTTTACTCCAACTCATGTCCATTGAGTAGGTAATGCCATTCAACCATCTCATCCTCAGTCACCCCCTTCTCCTCCTGCCCTCAATCTTTCCCAGCATCAGAGTCTTTGCCAATTAGTCAGCTCTATGCATTAACAAAAAGTGTTTTTTTTTTCTTTTTTTGCTTTTCCACATTTTTTTGTGTGCATAGAATTCACTCTCTTAAAGAAAGACACTAAGTTATTTTAAGTATTTTAGCCCCTACAGCACAACTAGCAAATACTGATATCTATGAACATTCTTTGCATTCATGTAATTTAATTCTGTATTGTATATTTATTTCTTGGCATATTAACTCCACATTATGAATTATTCTATTTTAAAATAATCTGATTATTCCATTTCCCAATGTTTTGTGTTTATTTCTCCCATATTTATACATTGTATATCTGTTTCTGCTTTATTGACTATGCCAAAGCCTTTGACTGTGTGGATCACATAAACTGTGGAAAATTCTGAAANATTTGAAAAGTTTTCTTTAGCAGAAATAGTGCAACTTTAAGTTTGATATGTCACAACTAGAACTGTTTACTAAGTGTACAAAATCAGGAGGTTTGTCATAGGGTAATTTGGGCCCAACTGAATCCTGGTAGTCCAACACAGGTCAGAGCTTCGATTTTGCCATAGCTCCCTGCATGTTACCTTCTTAAAACGGTACTTTTAAATTGACATTTCCTGAGGGAACACACTCTTTGAGGGTAGGGATGGTATCTGTCCATCTTGTGTTTCATTGTTACTTCTGCATTTGACTCAGTGCCTGAACTGCCGTGGGTGTTCCACACATTTGCTGTATGAAATTGTCTCAAAAGTAGGAACATCACACGTGACAGAGCTGCAGTCCAGAATCTTTTCGTATGTTGAAGTAGATTGGAGGAGAGGAAAAAATATGGAAAGTAAGAAGAAATGTGTCTGCAAGCTCCCAGTGCAGGGAGCCTGGGTGCGATCCCTGATCTGGGAACTAGAGCCCACATGCTACAACTGAGAGCTCTCGTGCCGCAACTAAAGATCCCGCATGCCACAACAGAGTGAAGATCCTGTGTGCTGCAACTAAGGTCCAGCACAGACAAATGAAAAAAATAAATTTTAAAATAAGAAGGAGAAATGTCCCAGGTGGCAGAGAGGATAGGTGGCAGTTCTACTGGACTAGTAAGGACATACCTTTCCACTTATCCTCTCATACAGTGTGTAGTGTTTGGAAGGCCAGCTTCGAGAAAGGAGTTAGCTACCCTAGCAGAAGTCTTTCTTGAGGCCAAAGTAAATGTGTTCCATCGAATTACAAAATGCTGGGGAAACTAAGGCCCGGAATGTCATAAAGGCTTCTTGTTTCATGATTTCTACTCTCTCTCTCTTTTCCTTAAGAAAACTTATACGTGTGTGTGTATTTATAATTCACAGTAAGATTATTGGCAGGTATTTCAGCTTATCTATGATGTCAATTTCCTGGGAAAGTGGTACCTATAAAAATTTGCTAAAATCATTCGTATAACACAAAATAATACATACATGTATATACGTAGCCATTTCAAATTTGAGGAAATGTGATCCTTGAATGTTAATTACATTTTTAAAATGTATAGACATTTTAAAACATCTAAATGTGCAGAGAATGAATCCATATACATCAATGATTATCAACTCATGGCCAAGCTTCTTTTATTCATACTCTCCCTCATTCATACCCTCCTCGTATTTCTATGTAAAACCTAGACTATATATTGTTTATTATAAATATTTCTTTATAGCTTTCCTGGTGGCTCAGACAGAAAGAATATGCCTACAATACAGGAGAGCTGGGTTTGATCCTTTGCTTGGGAAGATCCCCAGGAGAAGGAAATGGCAACCCACTCCATGCCTGGAGAATTACATGGACAGAGGAGCTTGGTGGGCGACAATCCATGGGGTCACAAAGAGTCAGACATGACTGAGCAACTAACACTTTATATATAAGATATAGACTTTTAAAAAAACATGACCACAATAATTATATCACTATATATATATTTGAAATTTACTTTTAGTACTTGCAGTTATATTCAGTAGCTAGAATTTGCTAACACGGTTAATTTTTCACTTAGGATGGTAGAGCCTGATTTGACCAGTTATCGTAAAAATTTATCAAAAAAATGATAAATTTATTTCTTTAAATAGATTATAAACAAGTCTCCCAGGGTCTCATTAACTCATTAATTTGCTCAGAATACCCTTATCACTTATTAATGGAAAAAAATGGCACCCTGTATTTCTGAAATCTGATAGGGAGAAGATTTATCTATCAATATGCATTCAATCCATTACTCTTGGAAAATTTTGCACTTTGCAACTTAAAAAGCTTTTAAAATATTTTATAATAATCCTTTAAGTTGGTTATTATTAGCTTCATTCTTATTTCACACAAGAGGAACAACAGCTCAGAGAGGTGAAGTACCAGAGGGTCTGAGTCAATCTCTCAAAACCTTGGGCTCATTTCACCTAATCACACTGTTTTTCTATGAATCCTTCCATTATTGCTCTCCTGCAAAGATACCCATATTTTACATGCTCAAACTTTCAGGTCCTTAGGTAAAGAGTAAAGGTAAAAATGAGAATGTGTCTCACATTTCTAATCTGACTAGGCTGCTATGTTCAACTTTTTTTTTTTTCAGCCTCATGTGCACACATGCCTGATGGCACAGCTTGTGGTGCTAGGCTAGTAATATTACCAGGGTCAGAAGATGGAATCAAATAAACACTTTTTCCTCTCTGCAGAAAAAATACATCTTTGACAGAAAGTTTCTTGTCCAAGATAAAGTTCTCTACCTTCAAGCTTTGACCAAAGTATGTTCTTAAGTACCTGTGGGATATATGACTTTATAAAGCAAAGTAATTTGATTTTCAATAATCTGTAGTCTTTCTTGCTGCTTATTATTTTTGTCTTTCCAATTATTGATAAAATTCATTCCTGAAGGAATTTATTTTCACCATTTCTATTTTCAGTGACAAATTTCTATTATGTATGGATCTGTACTATGAATGGATATAGGAAGATTTGATTCACATGACAAATCCAGCACTGATTGTTGGAACACTGAGAAACAATGCAAATTGAGATTATAATGGTTCTCAAAGGCAGAATTGCTCTTAATCAAATAAACACTTGGATTGTGGTTGCTTAATGGAGAAGAAAAAAATAATTTTTGAATGTTGACAAAGGAAGAAGTAAATTGACCACTTGAGAACATTTTGAAATTAATACGCTAAATAATTATTGCAATTTAGTGATCATTATCATTAATTGTTTTGTCTCTTCTTTTGGGAATAGCATTACTCCTCCCTCTCCCTACTTTCTACCCCCATATATTTGTAATGAGAGCCTCATCCTAATGAAATCCTTGGCTACAGTGATTTTGGGGGCAGGTCTCTGAACCCAAACATATTGCTAGGTCTAGAGTAAGACCTGTGATTCAGTCAGCCAGGAAAAATCCTATGAAGTGCCAATAGCTGAGGTTGTGGGAATTTGTTTCCTCTTTGGACAAAAGAGAGTAATGGAAGCTTTTGGAAGCTTCAGGAGCTTTTGAAAGCCAGATCTCCTTCTCAGAAAAGCCTGTCTGAGGGAACGTAACCTACTTGCAGAGAGA
This sequence comes from Neotragus pygmaeus, assembly GCA_006410875.1. Taxonomy (NCBI): domain Eukaryota; kingdom Metazoa; phylum Chordata; class Mammalia; order Artiodactyla; family Bovidae; genus Neotragus; species Neotragus pygmaeus. The sequence continues at coordinate 109,927 of SJYV01047921.1, read as the reverse complement.
GGTGAAGAAGAAACCTGAATAGTGTGAGTTCTTAACAGTGTGAATTCTGAACAGTGTGAGAGCCCCTGGAACTGCTGATCAGTCCTCAGGATTATTCAGTATGAAGAATATGTACTTAGTAATTATTAAGCTAATATTCATACTCAGGATTTAGCGTATATCATCTTATATGGTAGTTTTTTCCTTTTTTACGTGTGTTTTCTATGTGTATACACATCAATGCTACAAAAGTTCAACAGAAAAAACGATCCGGGTTGAATGTGGTTGGGAAAACTTTCATGAACTCTGGAGTCATAGGTTTCACCTTGAAGGAAGTATGATCCTGAAATAAGTAGAAAAAATAGGGAACATTTCATGTGGATGTGAATTTGAGCAGATGTACAGGGATGAAAACACATGTCATGTGTTCTGATAGCTAATTTTGTGTGTCAAGTTGACTGGCTCACAGGGTGTAGAGATATCTGGTTAGACATTATTCTAGGCCTGTCTGTGAGAGTGCTTTGTACGTTATTAACATATGAAATGGCCTACTGAGTAAAGCATACTGCCCTCCCCATTGTGGGTGGGCTTCATTCAATTCACTGAAAACCTGAATAGAACAAAGAGGCTGATAAGGGAAGAAATTGCTTTCTCTGCCCATCTTTGATCTGAGATGTCTATCTTCTGGAAATTATACCACTGCCTCTCCTGGTCCTCATCCTTTGGTCTTGCACCATAACTATGGCATCAACTCTCTTTCTTGCCAACTGCAGATGTTGAGACTTTCCAGCATCCATAATCATTTTGTGAACCAGTTCCTTATAATATTAAAATTCATTTCTTTCTCTCTTTATATAAATACAAATTGTGTGTATATAATATATATTTATATATGTTATATAAATTAGAGCTAGTTTATATATAAATATATATAATATTGTTTCTGTTATATCTATTGGTTCCATCTTTATGGAGAACTCAAGCTAATACATGTGCTGAGTGGGAAATTTTTATCATAGTATGAATCTGTTGTGTAAGGTGAGGTGAAAGATGTCCTGTTTAGCTAGTAGAGCTAAAGAGAAATTAATCTAATAAATTTAGAAAAAAAACTGTCCAGAGGTCAGCTAAACTTTGCGAGGAGAGAGAGACAAAACGACAGAGTAAACATGCAGAACTCTGGTCTGGTTTGCATTCTTTTAACTATAAAAGTAAGTGTAACTTAAGAGATAGTGGACTTTTGACCAGGTCTAGTTAAAACTTGTCAAAACTTTTTGCACATTCTCCTTTTTGCCCTGCCAATAGTATCTTTGCCTTCTGTCAATTTCATTAAATGCAAATACAGTAAATATGACAGGGGCAAAGAAGAGAATTTCCAGGCAGTCCTTACCTGCTGCTTTTGCTGGTGACTTTGACTGGTATCACAGTTGGGTGAAAAAAAGTTGGGAGTATTTTGTCTACATTATCTAGTCTACGCTAGCTTTGATGTTTATTAAGAAGACCTAGAATTCCAAAACCTAGGATTTGGCAAAGGCAGAAAACCATTTTCTTGTGCTTGCTGCTGGAACTGATGATTTATACAGAGATATAGAGAGGAGATCAGAGAAATCAACAAGGAATTGATTGTGGAAGTCCTTGAAGATAAGATTAAAAGTTATCAAGAAAAGTGTGTGTGTTGCTTTGGATTGAAAAGGTTATATATAAAATCATGATTTAACGATAATCACATGAAAACATGGACTGATGGATTAGAGAACAAAAATCACATGAATTGGCATATAGGTACCACACTATCATTCAACATAAATCTGCTATGTCCAGAATACTGTGTTGGGGAATTCAGAAGGTATAAAGTCAACAACGGTTCTTTCCTAGCATGTACTGACAGATGGAATTTTACCTCTCTTGTGACAGCGCCTGTATGTTTAATACAGTATTAAAGTGCCTGTAATATACTCAGAGTAAGTGACAAAGATAGAAGAGTAAGTACTTTCATGGTCAATATTGTAGTTCCAAAAAGTGACAATAAGAAGCAGCTTAAGATTAAATGGCAGAGTTAGTACCACCAACGCTAGTTGTTCCTCCATTAGGAGAGCAGGTTATTTAGTACATATTTATGTCAGTATAATTTCACCACGTCAGCTCTTGATTTCATGCTTTTCTTTGGTTTCTGGAACAGTTTGAGAATACTGTGTGGAGAACCTGGGAGGGGAGCTAGTCTCCCTGATAAGCCCTTGATCAGTTTTGCACCCTTGCCTATGTCAGTTTCAGACTGTCATATCTTGGGTTCCTGACTTCCTGTCTCCATGTTTGAGAGAAGTGAATTAGCAGAACTTCTATTTGAGATGCAGAGTGAGAAGGTGGAGTAGTGAATTTGAAGACAGAAGATTTTTGTAAGGCATATGAGTCTGACTAGGAAACTGAGGGAAAAAAAGGTCTCATTTACAGAGTGTGAAGATAACATTTGGGAAGTCATATTGTAGGCAGCAGGGAATGTCCGAGTAAATGATATGAAAAGCAGAGAGAAGGGGGAGTGTGTGGCCAAAGGCTTCTGAATTGGGGAACCTATATGTTGCAAGGTACTTGTGTGCTAAGTCGCTTCAGTCATGTCTAACTCTTTGTGATGCCATGGACAATATCCCACCAGATTTCTCTGTCCATGGGATTCTCCAGGCAAGAATACTGGAGTGGGTTGCCATTTCCTTCTCCAGGAGGTGGCAAGGTGAGAGAGCAGCAAAGATGTTAATAAGGTAAAAGAGAGGGAGTGTCAAGAGATTAGAGGGAGCTAATCTAGTGAAAGCACTAGTGAAATCAACTGCTTAGGAGTTAAATCCTGAAAACTGAATTCACTTCAGGTATCACAGAAAAATGTCATGTGATGATGACTCCACAGAAGGGTGACTAGCAACAGGAAGTGCAATGACTTTGTTTTGTTTGAATAAAATTGGTGGTGGGCAAAGTATTGGAACCAGTTTGTTGTCACCTGTTAACTTGCTTGGAGATCAGCAAAAAAGAAGAGGAAATAAATTCTCAACTATAAAGATCAAAGCGTTTTTTCTTTGCAATGGAGTTAAATGACAGAGTAGGAGGTACGTAGCTGTAAAAGATTTATTCAGATGTAGACACAGTAAGGCATATTTCCTACTTTGAGGAGAAATACAATTAATAGAAAATAACAAATGAGATTATTTCCTCCTCTCTTCGATTATTTAAAAGTTTAAAAGAATGGCTTAATTATGTTATAAATATCAGGTGCTGGATAAGTCCAGGGAAGCCCTTTCTGCAACAATTTTTTATTTAAAATAAANCGAGGAGAGAGAGACAAAACGACAGAGTAAACATGCAGAACTCTAGTCTGGTTTGCATTCTTTTAACTATAAAAGTAAGTGTAACTTAAGAGATAGTGGACTTTTGACCAGGTCTAGTTAAAACTTGTCAAAACTTTTTGCACATTCTCCTTTTTGCCCTGCCAATAGTATCTTTGCCTTCTGTCAATTTCATTAAATGCAAATACAGTAAATATGACAGGGGCAAAGAAGAGAATTTCCAGGCAGTCCTTACCTGCTGCTTTTGCTGGTGACTTTGACTGGTATCACAGTTGGGTGAAAAAAAGTTGGGAGTATTTTGTCTACATTATCTAGTCTACGCTAGCTTTGATGTTTATTAAGAAGACCTAGAATTCCAAAACCTAGGATTTGGCAAAGGCAGAAAACCATTTTCTTGTGCTTGCTGCTGGAACTGATGATTTATACAGAGATATAGAGAGGAGATCAGAGAAATCAACAAGGAATTGATTGTGGAAGTCCTTGAAGATAAGATTAAAAGTTATCAAGAAAAGTGTGTGTGTTGCTTTGGATTGAAAAGGTTATATATAAAATCATGATTTAACGATAATCACATGAAAACATGGACTGATGGATTAGAGAACAAAAATCACATGAATTGGCATATAGGTACCACACTATCATTCAACATAAATCTGCTATGTCCAGAATACTGTGTTGGGGAATTCAGAAGGTATAAAGTCAACAACGGTTCTTTCCTAGCATGTACTGACAGATGGAATTTTACCTCTCTTGTGACAGCGCCTGTATGTTTAATACAGTATTAAAGTGCCTGTAATATACTCAGAGTAAGTGACAAAGATAGAAGAGTAAGTACTTTCATGGTCAATATTGTAGTTCCAAAAAGTGACAATAAGAAGCAGCTTAAGATTAAATGGCAGAGTTAGTACCACCAATGCTAGTTGTTCCTCCATTAGGAGAGCAGGTTATTTAGTACATATTTATGTCAGTATAATTTCACCACGTCAGCTCTTGATTTCATGCTTTTCTTTGGTTTCTGGAACAGTTTGAGAATACTGTGTGGAGAACCTGGGAGGGGAGCTAGTCTCCCTGATAAGCCCTTGATCAGTTTTGCACCCTTGCCTATGTCAGTTTCAGACTGTCATATCTTGGGTTCCTGACTTCCTGTCTCCATGTTTGAGAGAAGTGAATTAGCAGAACTTCTATTTGAGATGCAGAGTGAGAAGATGGAGTAGTGAATTTGAAGACAGAAGATTTTTGTAAGGCATATGAGTCTGACTAGGAAACTGAGGGAAAAAAAGGTCTCATTTACAGAGTGTGAAGATAACATTTGGGAAGTCATATTGTAGGCAGCAGGGAATGTCCGAGTAAATGATATGAAAAGCAGAGAGAAGGGGGAGTGTGTGGCCAAAGGCTTCTGAATTGGGGAACCTATATGTTGCAAGGTACTTGTGTGCTAAGTCGCTTCAGTCATGTCTAACTCTTTGTGATGCCATGGACAATATCCCACCAGATTTCTCTGTCCATGGGATTCTCCAGGCAAGAATACTGGAGTGGGTTGCCATTTCCTTCTCCAGGAGGTGGCAAGGTGAGAGAGCAGCAAAGATGTTAATAAGGTAAAAGAGAGGGAGTGTCAAGAGATTAGAGGGAGCTAATCTAGTGAAAGCACTAGTGAAATCAACTGCTTAGGAGTTAAATCCTGAAAACTGAATTCACTTCAGGTATCACAGAAAAATGTCATGTGATGATGACTCCACAGAAGGGTGACTAGCAACAGGAAGTGCAATGACTTTGTTTTGTTTGAATAAAATTGGTGGTGGGCAAAGTATTGGAACCAGTTTGTTGTCACCTGTTAACTTGCTTGGAGATCAGCAAAAAAGAAGAGGAAATAAATTCTCAACTATAAAGATCAAAGCGTTTTTTCTTTGCAATGGAGTTAAATGACAGAGTAGGAGGTACGTAGCTGTAAAAGATTTATTCAGATGTAGACACAGTAAGGCATATTTCCTACTTTGAGGAGAAATACAATTAATAGAAAATAACAAATGAGATTATTTCCTCCTCTCTTCGATTATTTAAAAGTTTAAAAGAATGGCTTAATTATGTTATAAATATCAGGTGCTGGATAAGTCCAGGGAAGCCCTTTCTGCAACAATTTTTTATTTAAAATAAAGCATTATTTGCACAATGTTTAAAAAGGTTTTCAAGATCTACTATCAATATTGACAATATAATGAATGTGTCCAATGGATGCAATATTTTATTGCTTCAAATTTAAAGCCTCCCCTGTATCACCCTTAATGTGATGCAGTATGATGGTTTTTAAAACTAATTTACAAAATTAATGTGCAAATAAACAAACAATGCATAATTAAGTTACTTGTTAACTTGTAAAACCACTGAGTTTGTGGAATCTGCATCTGAGTTATAAGTTTTTTTTCTCCTTAGCATATTCTTTAAAGTCAGATCTGTGATCTCCTTCTATAGATGAATTTGTTAGCAGGATAAGAAGTTATAGAGAATTAAAAAATCTTCATTTAGTTTCACTTCTTAGGGATATGACATCTAGAAAAGCCTAAAGAAACTTTCTATCGTATGAAACACCTTTTGGCTGAAGAAAACGTTCATGTAGGAGGCAACTCCCCCTGCTGTGATATCTGGGAATGGGAAAACAGAAGCCTGAGGTTCAGAGATGTTAAAGTATGCAGGTTTTCATATCAATAGAATTAACAGTGCGGAAATTACTTTCTTTTCGTACCCAGGATCACATGAGTAAACACTTGGTTGTTAATATCCTTGTTGCTGCAAAGAAAATTGAAGCCATCTTCACTATGTGAATATATAGCTTTTTTCTATTACTTTCAAGAGTTCTTTAAGTAAAATATTGGGTTTTCATTCTACCACATAGTGTATTTTTTCTTCTACTTCAGCTTCACCCACATTTAATTGTACTAAAATTTCCCACCTGGCTGGCAGAACTTTAGGGCAAACTGCATTTTCATAAGAACATCTGTTTTTGAATACTGAAGAGATTGAATTGTTTCAAAATTTCATTCATTATTTTAGCAAGCAAGTAGAGATATTTTAATGATTTTAAAGAGGCATTGTTTATGAGCCATATAAACAGTCACTAAACACCTGTAATGTACTCAGAATGGAATGACAGAGGTAGAGAAACAATAGACTGGATAACACAGAATCAACTCAGTATCCACTGTATTCAACTTGTAAGAATGTTCAATTTCTAAACACTAGACAGTGCAGGCATCTGTATTTTTCAAAAGCTTAACATCTTTATCTTGGATAACACCACACTTGGATAACATACAGAAAAATTTTCTTCTTTCAATTTTTCTTTCTAATCATATGGGACTGATGAACCTGGTTTCTTGTTGGCCCTCTGACTGAGTCAGTAGAGGGAGCCAGAGTTACCAGCCAGTGGTCCCAACCTAGCATGCTTCAATCAGGCAAGCAAGCAAAGGAGATGTAGCCAACAAGCCCAATTTGTGTTCCAATCAGAATAGGTTCAGGAGGATAGCAGAAGGTTTCTGAATCTGAAATTGCAAGACTTCTTTTTAAGTGCTTTGGTGTTTCATAAAGAAAAGACTTAACATTTGCTAATAGGATTTTTTCTGGTTTCTCATTAGGCAGATAGGCACCGAATAATCTGCATATAAGGAATTCTCCTTGGAAATGCATGGAGAGTTTGTGGAAACTGTAATTGTCACATTAAACACGGATGTGCAAGTTAGTGTACAGAAGTGGTAATTTGCTAGATTTTGTCATAGTTCTCATTGTTTCCTATCCAAGCTATTCTTTTCTCTCTTCTGGCTACCTGCATTAGCCTCTTGGCAGGTCTCTCTGCTTTCACTCTTCACCTACACTGTTTTTAACATCAGAGCCAGCATGATCCCTTACGCTTTGCTCAAAGACTATCCTGGAAGTGAAGTGTTAGTCACTCCATCATGTCCAATTCTTTGCGATCTCATGGACTGAAGCCCACCAGGCTCCTCTGTCCATGGAGTTCTCCAGGCAAGAATACTGGAATGGGTTGCCATTCTCTTCTCTAGGTGATCCTCCTGACCCAGGTATCCAACCTGGGTCTCCTGCATTGCAAGCAGATTTTTTATCACTGAGCCAGAATGATCCTTTACACTCTATTCAAAGACTACCCAATTCCAACTCTGAGAAAAAACCAAAGTCTTTACAATGGCCTCTGAGGTCCTCTGCGTTTTGGTGCTTCATAATCTCTGACTTCATCACCTACTGCTCTCCATCTGCTCCCCCAGCTCCAGCCAGCTAGGCCCTTGTCTCTCCTTTAATGCTCAAGCTCATTCCTACCTTAGAGGCTTTGTCAGGCTGCTTCCTCCACTGAGTGCTTTTCATACAGCATTTCCAGCATCCTAAGTCTTTGCTCAAATAACATCTTCATAATAGATCTTGGATACTCCTAGTTCCCCTTCTCCATCCTATTTGTCTATAATACTTAATAATGCTCTTGCCTACTTTATAATTTATTTATTTACAATGTTTGTTATTTTTTGTGTCCACAGACACTAGAATTTAAGCTCTGAAGATAAGGATTTTTTAAAAACTTGCTTTTAATTTAAACTTTATTTTTAAAATTTATTTTCAGATGATTAAGGATTCACAGTAGTAAAAGATAATTAAGGAGATCTTGTAAACCATGACCCCACCTCCTCAATGTCTTACAAAAGATTATCAAACTGCTGCTGCTGCATCACCTCAGTTCAGTTCAGTTCAGTTCAGTTCAGTCGCTCAGTCAGTCGTGTCCAACTCTGTGCGACCCCATAGACGGCAGCCCACCAGGCTCCCCCGTCCCTGGGATTCTCCAGGCAAGAACACTGGAGTGGGTTGCCATTTCCTTCTCCAACGCATGAAAGTGAAAGTGAAGACGCTCAATTGTGTTCGACTCTTAGCTGACATTGATTTAATTTGTCTACTTTATTCAGATTTCACTAATGTTTCATGAATTCATTTTTGTGTGTATCTAGCTCCCTGTAATTGTATTATGTGTGTAGACTTGTATGTCCACCATCATAGTCAAGATAAAAAACAGTCACTCACAAGGATCAACAGTAGGAATTTTTGTTTAATTCATTGTGTTCCAATGGTCTGGTACATAGTGAGTGCTCAATAAATATTTAATTAATAAATAATTTTATGCAATAGAACTCATATAAAAATATTGTCAGTTTTGGGTTCTCAAATACTCTGAAACCCTAAATAAGTTGGGTTTTTTGGGGGTTGTTAATATAACATGCATTTATAAATATGATTCTTTTGGAACACATACACATTGATCTCTTATTTCTAAAGTGCTGGTAATTAAGACATGGTTGCTGGAAATATGATTTAATATAAATACTAAAAGCATTTTTGCTCGTGGGCTTAGAAAAATCATTTAATATCCATGATTTTCTAATTCTAATTTGATGTAGGATTTTGGGGAAATAAAACACTAATATTTTACTGATAAGTTCACCATATTTTAAATATATCCCAGAGAAATGATATGAGAGGGAGTCATGGTAGAACTAGCAAGCTATCTTGTCATCTTATTAGCTTTTCTTAAGGGGTTTCATTAATATAACAAAATTGGAATCACACCAAGGCTTCTTCCATAGAAACAATATTCTAATCATTATTCTCTACCTGATTTTTTGCTGTTAAATAGATTCCCTCTACAGCAACAGTGATGGTCACTCAGTTTCATTGGTTGGTTTATGAAATGACTGACTTGGCGGCTTAGTCTGAAAATAGGAGAGTTGTCCTCTCTGTAAAGTTCCTTGGCATATTCTGGAACTGAACTCAAGTTTTAACTGCATTAAGCTCACAGAATGATATAACAGCATGATAAAGGTTACCCTGAGGAAAGTGGAAGTGAAAGTCACTCAATCCTGTCCTACTTTTTGTGACCCCATAGACGAGCCTGTCAGGCTCATCTGTCCATGGAATTCTCCAGGCAAGAATACTGGAGTGGGTAGCCACTCCAGGGGATCTTTTCGAATCAGGGATGAACCCAGGTCTCCCACATTGCAGGCACATTTTTTACTGTCTGAGCTATATCCACTGGTTATACTCTGAGCTATACCTTAGCTATACTGCTGAGCTATACCCTGAGAAGATCAGGGTTAAATTGAATGATTTCTATCAAGATAGTTCTCCAACCAGTGGAATAAATAAAACTGGACACGTACTAGAATTTTTACAGAACTAAGCCCCCTTTTCATCTCTTGTATGCAAGAATTAAAGATTAGTAATATAAAAGCAAGCTAACTTCTTTCTTTTTCTAGGATTTCATATCTCTTGGACTTTTGGAGGACATTGTTTGCTGCTAAGTCACTTCAGTTGTGTACAACTCTGTGAGACCCCATAGATGGCAGCCCACCAGGCTCCCCCATCCCTGGGATTCTCCAAGTAAGAACACTGGAGTGGGTTGCCATATCCTTCTCCAATGCATGAAAGCGAAAAGTGAAAGTGAAGTCGCTCAGTTGTGTCCTACTCTTAGCAACTCCACGGACTGCGGCCCACCAGGCTCCTCGGTCCATGGGATTTTCCAGGCAAGAATACTGGAGTAGGGTGCCATTGCCTTCTCCAGGACATTGTTTAGTTGATTAGAAAAATAAAACCAAAACTGAGATCTAGAATAATTTTGAAATGTAGTTTTACACTTAACCACTTCTTAAGTATTTTTTGTTTTGAGCTATAGGAGTAGTTAACTTTGACTAAGTCTAAAAAATTTTAGACTGTCCATGGGATTCTCCAGGTAAGAATACTAGCGTGGGTTATCATGCCCTCCTCCAGGGGATCTTCCCAATCCAGGAATCAAACCCACATCTCTTATACCTAACCTGCTTTGGCAGGCAGGTTCTTTACCACTAGCACCATCTGGGAAACCCTTATGAAGAATAATTGATGGGAAATATATTCTCTGGGCTCTTGCATATTCAGACTTTTTTTTTTTTCTAATGGTTTTTATGATTTGGCCTCTAACGGTTTAGCTAGAAATACAATGTTTGGGTCACTCTGTCTTTTGGCTTTTGAAGGACCTGCTCCAATGTTGTTTAGGGTTGAATGTTTCTTTGTAGATATCTGAAGCCTGTCTACTTGTTTTCTCACCGTAGATTATAAAGGATTCTTTATTGTAGTAACCAAAATTTTTGATTTCCCTGATAGCCCAGCAGGTAAAGAATCTAACTGTAATGCAGGAGACCCAGGAGACGTGGGTTAGTTTCCTGGGTCAGGAAGATCCCCTGGAGGATGAAATGGCAACCTATTCCAGTATTCTTGCCTGAAGAATCCCATGGACAGAGAAGGCTGGAGGGCTACAGTCCATGGGGTCACAAAGAGTTGGACATGATTGAGTACACACACACTCCAAAAACTTTCTTAGAAAATATCTTGGTGCCCTTCCCCACCTTTTTTGGTTTTGGATACAATATGCTCTTTCAATCAGTAGGTTCAACTCTTTTTTTCTTTCTGGCCAGTTTTCTTGAAATTAACCTTTAAGTATTTGTTGTTTTCACTAATTCGGTCCTCTTGATTGTGAACTCCAATCATGTACATATTTTCCATCTTTTGCCCATCTGCCACAGTGTTTACCTTTAACAATATTTTGTCCATATATGTTATTCACTTTTCTCAGCTCTGTCTTTATATGACTCACTGCATTCTCATCTGCTTTCTATATGCTTCTCGACTTCCATTTCTAAAGTATTTTTATCTTTTCTTCCTTGAATTCTACCAGCTTATGTTTCATCTCCTTTTGCTTTCTCACCAATCTAAGCCCTTACATATCAGTTAATGCTCTTTTTAATTTTTAAAAAGTTTGCATCAGTAAATTAGATTGCATTAAAATTTTTTTTCCCTGACAATTCTTTCTTCCTGTTTCCTTATCCTTTATTTTTGCTATTTTTGTCTTTTTTTCCCCTTACATTATTTTCTGTAATGATTGTGTTGGTTCTTTATTTGTTTAATTTTTATTTTATATTAGAATATAGTTGATTTATAATTTTCTGTTAGTTTCAGGTGTACAGCAAAGTGATTCATTTATACATATACATATATCTACTCCTTTTCAGATTCTTTCCCCATATAGATCATTACAGAATACTGAGTAGAGTTCCCTGTGTTATACAGTAGGTCCTTGTTCCTTATCTATTTTATATATAAGAGTGCATATCTGTTAATCCCAACTCTTAATTTACCCCTCCCTCAACCTTTCCTCTTTGGTAATCATAACTTTGTTTTCTGAGTCTATGAGTCTGTTTCTGTTCTGTAAATAAATTCATTTGTACCATTTTTTAGATTTAGCATATGAGTGATGTAAGTTCCTTTTTAATCTTTGTTCATCTTTAAATTAGATACATTCTTCCTAGATCAGCTATTTGCTGTAAATTTATGTCAGGGAGGGTCAGGCCATTACTCCATAGCCACAGACACTTTCTGTATCCATATGTGAATCCCTTGGGCATTTTTTTTCTTCCAAAGATCAACCAGGATTAGCACTGCAGGGCTGATAATAAGGCAGAGGGTCTCAGTCCTGCCTCCTCTGCTCCTCAGAGCTGCATTGCAGGTAGACAAGCTCTCACCGCCAGATCTCTCATCATTTTCCAGGTGTCATGATTAGGAGTTGCTTGTGTTGAAATCACTTTTTTCTTTTTTTTTGGAAGAGGGAGCTTTGCCATTATTTTCTGAGAATGTGGACCATAAGGGTTTTTCCTTCACATCTTCCCTCATGCCTATTTGACCTGTACTGCTTTTGGTAGCCCTTCTGCTTCTGTCCTGATTTGGGATTTTATTTATTTTTAAGCATGGAGCCTGCATGATGTTTCTTGTTCTAGTTCCTGGATTTGGGTGACTTCTAAGAGGGGATGGGGAAAATCCAAATGTGTTAGAAATCTGGCTGTAAACATAAGTGATTGCTTCTTATTTGCATTCAGAAAATAACTGTGGTAAGGAAGCAACAGTTAGAACTGGATATGGAAAAACAGACTGGTTCCAAATAGGAAAAGGAGTATGTCAAAGCTGTATATTTAACTTATATGCAGAATACATGAGAAATGCTGGGCTGGAGGAAGCACAAGCTGGAATCAAGATTGCCGGGAGATATTCAATAACCTCAGATATGCAGATGACACCACCCTTATGGCAGAAAGTCAAGAGGAACTAAAAAAGCCTCTTGATGAAAGTGAAAGAGGAGAGTGAAAAAGTTGGCTTTTAAAGCTCAACATTCAGAAACTAAGATCATGGCATCTGGTCCCATCACTTCATGGCAAATAGATGGGGAAACAGTGCTCCAAGATCACTGCAGATGGTGACTGCAGCCATGAAATTAAAAGATGCTTATTCCTTGCAGGGAAAGTTATCACCAACCTAGATAGCATATTGGAAAGCAGAGATATTACTTTGCCAACTAAGGTCTGTCTAGTCAAGGTTATGGTTTTTCCAGTGGTCATGTATGGATGTGAGAGTTGGACTGTGAAGAAGGCTGAGCACCTAAGAATTGATGTTTTTGGACTGTGGTGTTGGAGAAGACTCTTGAGAGTCCCTTGGACTGCAAGGAGATCCAACCAGTCCATTCTAAAGGAGATCAGCCCTGGGATTTCTTTGGAAAGAATGATGCTAAAGCTGAAACTCCAGTACTTTGGCCACCTCATG